>JARWLC010000003.1:33552659-33857659 GCA_033318265.1 Phyllotis vaccarum | reverse complement strand
CATCCATACTCCTGGAAGTAACCTCAATGGCTTCATATTCAATAAGGTAGACTTGGATAGAAAGATTTCTCTGATCTGTCACCAATGCCCTATCTGGGTAAATAAATGTATGCACATGTCTCTCCAGGAGAAGTCACATGGCACTATTTCTCAACAATTTACAGGGAAATCAAATTAACCCACCTGTGGGGATTTAATAAAGTTTCAGAAGTTTTGTAGATATCAGAGGGAATCTACCCACAATCTATGTGGGGAGGTTGGTGAAAGCTCCAGAAGTCCTAGAGCTCTAACCACAGTCAGTCTAGGAAAATCAGAGTGGAAATTCAAACCTTTAATCCCAGCACAGGGAGTATCCTGGGAGTGGCGACCTATACCCTTAATCCCAACTGAGTCAAGGTCACTTCAGATTATAGAAGGAATTCTAGGCTCCCAAGCAGGTGTGATGGGGCCATGCCTTAATTACTGAAAGAATACTTAAGACAGGATTCAAACACAGAGAAAGCATTCCAAGGGAATCCAGGCTGAGGAAGCTATAAGACAGCTGGGTAAGATTTGACTGTGGTGTTTATTCCCTCTAGTATCTCCAACTTCTTCAGAGATCTATCCCTGAGTCTCATTCTTTCCTGCAACACCCACCTATGAAGATACCCTCACCCACTGACTCCTCTGTAGTAATTGCTCTAAAACACCACATTTATTTCTACATAAACACATATTTCTTCATCATCTTAAAATATAACTCCATGAGATAGATGCTAGGTAGCACTCTTTTCTACATAGGAAACAGGCACAGATAGAAAGCCATTTACCCAAAGTCACAATGTTGCAAAATGACAGTGTGTCATAAGCATGGTTCCTAAACTACCTACATCAGCAATACTTCAGGTGCTTATTCTAACTTCACATCACCTGACTCCATCTTTCTTCACTGAGTTCAAAGCCTTGTATGTGGACTTACACAGTATCTTTGAATTTTCTATTCTATATTATTGTACATTATTTTCACTACTCCATATTATTGTACATATATCTTCATTGTTTTGCTCACAAGTCACTGAAGAAATCCATATCAAATCAGTGGAAGTATTACTTGCAAATCCATAATCCTCCTCAGCAAAACAAGAGTATAAGGAAGGAAAAGCAGAAAAGAAAAATCAGGAGATTGTGTCTCTGGCTTTACCCTTCTCCTTCACGCCTGAATGGAGCCACTGTCTTTATAAAAGGAAGTCAGGGGTAAATGAGGTTAGCCAGTTGACTTATATTGTATAGAAAGTAATTTTCCCTTTGCCTCACTCTATAGTGCAGCTTTGAAAACCACCGAGATAAAAGGTCGGTACATAGTGCTTTATTTTAACGAACAGCATAAGGCAAACCCTCTGAAAGCATGGACTTCTCAGAAGAATCAAGTCAGATAACCGTGAGAGGTTATTAAGTGTGGGTTCCATTTCACTTCCCACTTCTTTGACTTTCTTTTCCCTCATTCTATAATGACAATCTCATTCTCAGCTCACATTTGAATTACTTTTCCCCAAACCCCACCCCCACCCAGGTGCATGCTTCTTTATAGTTCCTCAGTGCCTTGTGTTTTATTTATCAAGCCTCATCCCCACCTTTAAATTAAGCTTTTCCTGAGGAAGGTTTCATCTGTACGCTGAGATTTACTTTTCCTTACCCACCATTAGGTGATCACCAACAGCTCCTCATTATTTCCATCTCTCTCCACTGGCAAGAACTGCATTCCCACAGAAACATAGGAAATAAAAACTGTGAATGTTGAAGTTCAGTACCCAGATAGTTTGGGCAATATAGGGTTATCGTGTCCTGGTGGACAGTTCTCCCTTAACCCACCCATTTCTCGTGAAAGGCAGTCCAGAATCCATTTCCCACAACAGCTATGGCCTCTAATTTTAATGTCATAACCCAAATAATCCTGAAAATTTTAACTGGATTAAAACTACTAGAAAAACAAACTCAGAAAGGTTTTAGTCCCAATATTGTCATAACTCACCCTGTTTCCTCCAAATTCCTTTGCAATCACTGCCACCAATCACCATGGCAACCCCTACAAAGAAAGAGATGACATCACCTCATGGACTACATGTTTAGTGTCTGGCTCATGATTAGTAATTTCAGGTTCACAACCCTAACAACAGGCCCCTCATTCAGACTCCATGACACACCCTCATGTCATGGGTGCCTACAACATGAAAATTCCCAGCCCTAAATAACCAAGGTTTAACAGATCTTATTAATGATAATACACCCCAGAGTGTGCAGCTGTATCAGAAGCATCTTAGACAGTGATTTAAAACAGGAAAGGAAAGACACTAGACAAATACATGATCCTCAAATTCTGCCTTCAAGAAATTGCATCAGGCCCCAGACAGTGAATGAGATGAGGGAAACTGGGAACAGCTTCAGCAATTAATATTTTGTTAGTTCAATCACCCAAAATGACAAATGAGTAATAACACTTTCCTACTGTATGAATTCTAGTTGGTATTTAATGAAAACTCAGAGCCAGATATTGGGGAAAAACTAGACTATCAGAGAGAGGAAAGACCACAGTCAATTCTCACCCAGTCAAATTCTCAGGGTAAATGATATCTGCTCTTAAAGAATCCTGAATGTCTGCCTACGCCTGCCTTAAATGTCTTCCCACTCAGTTGTTTTACTTCCAGGTTCAACTCTGCATCATAATCCTAGAGTTAGGATTAAAAGTGTGAACTACTACTGTTTTCTTTTTAGGCTTTGAACTCACAGAAACACAAAGATCTCTGTCTCTAGAGTTATGGGAGTAAAGGCGCAGGTCACCACTCCCAGTCTTTCCCTGCTTGGATTAAAGGTGTGAGTTACCACTCCCTGACTCTAATGGCTTGACTGTGGGTGATTCTGTTCTCTGATATTCCAGGAAGATTTTTATTAAAAATAAAATATATTACCACACTTTCCCCTCAACCAATACCAGCCAGCCATTCTGCTAAAATGATAGGCTAAATTACAGTGTGGCTAAGGAGGGAGGAATTTTTCTGCAATGAGTTTAAGATAATTGGCATTTGTACCTACCCACGAGACTTGTAATGCTGCCTACTAAGTGACTCAGAGTCTCTTAGCCCTTTATAGACCTCCCTGAAGACTATGTTGTCAATCTTGAAGACTGAAAAACTGAGCAACAGCTTCTCCAGCAAAGAGTTCAACCATTTTTATACAAGATTGCCATGTGCTTCTACTTCAGAAAATTTTTTTCTTCTCAAATTATATCTAACTGCATTGCTTTCTCCCCTAGTGAGCTCCCAAATGATGTTTGCTAAGGGATATGGATCATCTTTGCCTACAAGAAGTGAACTCAGCTCTGTCTTGAATTACTTCCACGGTCACTGGATCTGTTCTGTGGTAGGTCCTACCTACTTCCTTGTTTCTATACATTGTTCCATATGTCAGCACACATTCTCATGTGTGGGGACAGCCAAGTCTCATTTATATAGTAATTTTATCTACTCAACATATACTGCAGTGTTCTCAACCTCTTTCATATCAGTACATGTAAATTATTTTACTTCATATGAGGGCTGGCTAGTTTTATGTCAACTTGACGCAAGCTAAACTCATTTTGGAAAAAGAAACCTCAATGGAGAAAATGTCTCCACCAGGCTGGCCTATGGACAATCCTGTGTTGCATTTTCTTGATTGATGAGTGATGTAGGGAGTGCCCAGCTCACTGTATGGTGATGCCACTCCAGACCTGATGGTCCTGGGTGCTACAAAAAAGCAGCCTTAGCAAACTAGTAAGAAGCATTCTTCTAGGGTCTCTGCTTCTCCAGAAACATGCCTTAAGTTCCTGCCCTAAACCCTCCCCACCCCCCGCTGTGATGGGACTCAGGCATTTTTTGAGGGAGACCTAGAGGCATAGCTTTGGGGTCTCTAAGACCCTACATGGGGTGTGGCCAACCCATTTTCTTTTTTGAAGAAGAGGTTGCACACTGCCTGCCAGCCCTGTTTGTTCCTGCATTCTCGGAGAGAGGATTGACACCGTCACTGCATGAAACAATTCAACTCTCTAAAAATTGCTTTCAAGTTCAATTTTGTGTCAATAAGTATTTATATAAATGCCTAAATAAATATTAATCCTTAGACAAAAGTTCCTCCCTTCTGCCTGAGGAGTTGGCATAAGTCATTTGGAGGCAGCTTTTAAACTGCCTTCCTCCTCAGAAGTCTGGAGAACCAACTCTAATCCACAAGGGTGACTTCTTTTGGAAGAGTTTAAGCAGAAATAAAATCTGACAGTAGAAGTAGAGGTCCTACAACCCCCTGGTCTACAGCTGAATAAGATCCAACTAAGAGCTGACTAAGAATGACCCCTACAACAACTGGAGACACAAAGTCCCTTGGCCTACAGCCAACTAAGAGCTCACTAAGAGCAGCCCCTGAAATTACTGGAGACACACAGTCCCCAGGCTCACAACTGACTAAGAGCCAACTAGGAGCTGACTAAGGTTGAACTGAGGAAGCAATGGACAGATGCCGGTACAAGAACACATATAACAATATACAGAACAAGAAGACACCACCAGAAGAAGTTAGTGATTCTACAACATCAAGATCCAAGTATAAAAATGAAGAGGAAACAGAAGAAAATGACCTTAAAAACAACTTTATGACAATAACAGAAGCTTTAGAAGAGGGTATAAAAAAACTCCCTAAAAGAAATAGAAGAAAATACAATAAAACATTGGAAGAAATTAACAAAGCCCTGAAAGAAAATTTAAAAAAAAAAACAAGAAAAAGATAACAAGAAGGTAAAAGAAACATTCCAGGAATTAAAAATTGAAATATAAGCAATAAAGAAGGCACAGCTGAGGCAAAGCTGGAAATAGAAAACTTAAAGAAATGAATTAGAACTACAGATGCAAGCATAACCAACAGAATGCAAGAGATGGAAGAGAGAATCTCTGAAGTGGAAGATTCAACAGTGGAAATAGATGCATCAGTTAAAGAAAACTCTAAAACCAAAGAAGTCATAACACAAAACGTCCATGAAATCTGGGATAGCATGAAAAGACCAAACATGAAAATAATTAGAAGGAAAGAACACCATCTCAAAGGCACAGAAAATATATTCAACAAACTCATAGAAGAAAACTTTCCCAACCTAATAAAAGGAAATGCCTATAAAGAAACAGGAAGCTTACAGAACACCAAATAGATTACACCCTCCAAAAAAGTCTGCTCCCTACATAATAATAAATCCACTAAACCTATAGAACAACAGCAACAACAACAACAACAAAAACTAAGAGCTGCAAAAGAAAAAGACTAAATCACCTATATAGGCAGACCCATCAGAATAACACCAGATTACTCAATGGAAACAAGGAAAGTAAGAAGGTCCTGGTCAGATGTTATACAAACACTAAAAAAGCATGGCTGGCAACCCAGACTACTATACCTAGCAAAACTATAAATCACCATAGATGGAGTAAACAAGATATTTCATGACAAAACCAGACTTACTATCTATCCACAAATACAGTCCTACAGAAAGCACTAGAGGGAAAACTCCAACCTAAGGAAACGAGCTACACCATTGGATTATCAGGTCATACTTTAAAAATCTATACTCCACTAAAAAATGTAAAGCCTAAAAGAAATAGACAGCTTTTGGGACAGGTACCACTTATCAAAATTAAGTCAAGATTAGATAAATGACCTAAACAGACCTATAACTCCAAAGGAAATTGAAATTGTTACTAAAAATCTCCCAATTAAAAAAAGCCCAGGACCCAATGGTGTCAGTACAGAATTCTACCAAACATTGAAAGAAGAACTAATACCAATACTCCTGAAACTATTCCATAAAATAGAAACAGAAGGAACATTGATGAACTCTTTATGAGGCTACAAGCATCCAGATATCCAAGCCACTCAAAGATGCAACAAAGAAAGAGAATTGCAGACCAATCTTCCTCATGAACACTGATGCAAAAATACTCAAAAAAATTCTGGCAAACTGAATCCAACAACACATCAAAAAAATCATCCACCACAATCAAGTAAGCTTCATCCCAGAGATACAGAGAAGGTTCATTATACAAAAACAAAAAAATTTGAATGTCATCCAGCATATAAACAAACTTAAAGAAAAAAAAAAAAACACTTGATCATTTTCTTAGATGCTGAAAAAGCCTTTGACAAAATCCAACACTCCTTCATGATAAAAGTCCTGGAAATATCAGGAATACAGGAAAAATATCTAATTATAATAAAGGTGATATATAGCAAGCTGACAGCCAACATCAAACTAAGTGGAGAAACATTCAAAGCAATCCCACTAAAATCAGGAATAAGATAAAACTGTCTTTTCTCTCCCTATCTATTCAATATAGTTCTCAAAGTTTTAGTTAAAGCAGTAAGAGAACAAAAGGAGATTACGGGGATACAATATGGAAAGGAAGAAGTCAAACTATATTTGCAGATGATATGATTGTATACATGTGATCCCCAAAATTCTACCAGAGAACTCCTACAACTGATAAACACCTTCAGCAAGGTAGCAGGGTACAAGATTAACTCAAAAAATCAATAGCCCTCATATACACTGAGGATAAATGGACTGAAAAATAAATAAGGGAAATATCACCCCTTAAAAATGCTGAAAATAGCATTAAATATCTTAGTATAACTCTAATAATAGACGTAGCAGATCTGTTTGACAAAAACTTTAAGTCACTGAAGAAAGAAATTGAAGAAGATATCAGAAAATGGAAAGATCTCCCATGCTCCTTGATAGCTAGGATCAACATAGTAAAAATGGTAAGTTTACCAAAAACAATCTACAGATTCAATGGAATTCCCATCAAAATCCCAACACAATTTTTACAGACCTTGAAAGAACAATGCTATAGTAATAAAAACAGCCTGGTACTGGCATAAAAACATACTTGTGGATCATGGAATCAAATCGAAGACCCCAACATTAATGCACACACCTATGAACACCTGATTTTTGACAAAGAGGCAGAAAATATTCAATGGAAAAAAGATAGTATCTTCAAAAAATGGTATTGGCATAACTGGTTGGTAATATACAGAAATCTGCAAATAGATCCAAACCTACCACCCTGCATAATCCAAGTGGATCAAAGATGTCAACATAAACCCAGCTACACTGAACTTGATAGAAAAGTAAGTGGGAAATACCACCCAATGCATTGGCACAGGTGACCACTTCGTAAATATAATACTAGTAGCACAAATACTAAGAATAACAATCAATAAGTAGGACCTCCTGAAACTGAGAAGCTTCTGTAAGGCAAAGGACACAGTCAATAAGACAAAACAACAGCCTAAAGAATGTGAAAAGATCTTCACCAACCCTACATTAGACAGAATATTGATTTTTAAAATATATAGAGAATTCAAGAAACTATAGCCCAAAAATCTAAATAACTCAATTTAAAAATGGAGTTCAGAGCTAAAAGAGGAATTCTCAACAGAATTAAAAATGGCTGAATGGCACTTAAAGAATTGCTCAACATCTTTAGCCATCAGAGAAATGCAAATCAAAACAGATTTGAGATAACACCTTACACCTGTCAGAATGGCTAAGATAAAAAACACAGATGACAGCCTATGTTGGAGAGGATATGGAGCAAGGGGAACACTTCTCCATGGTTGGTAGGAGTGTAAACTTGTACAGCCACTCTGGAATGCATTTGTTCTTCAGAAAACTGAGAATCAATCTCCCCAAGGGTCCAGCAATACCAATTTGGGCATATACCCAAAGGATACATACGTGTACCCCAAAGGCATTAGCTCACCTCTGTTCATAGCAACAGTATTCATAATAGCAAGAACCTGGAAACAACCTAGATGCCCCTCAACTGAAGAATGGATTAACAAACTGTGGTACATCTACACAATAAAGTACTACTCAGTAGGGGAAAAAGGCATTCTAAAGTTTCCAGGTCAATATATAGATTTGGAGAATATCCTCCTGAGCAAGATATCACAAGCCCAGAAAGATAGGCATAGGATGTACTTACTCATAAGCGGATTTTAGACAAACTACAAAGAATACCCAAGGTGCAAACTGCATCTTCACTGAACAGCTTAGGCTCAGAAGGAACTTAAAAGAAACATCCAGGGATTCCCCTAGGAAGAGAAAATAGAGATCTTCTTAGCAAATTGGGATCAAAATGGTTTGCAAGAAGAGATAGGAACAAATCATTAGAGAAGATGGTTGAGTGAGAGGAGCAACAAAAGAGGGAGAAAAAAAAAGAGATGGATATCTCAATAAATGAAGCCAATGTGGGGTTGGAAAGAGACCGGGTGCTAGGGAAACCTCCAAGAACTCACAGGATGTCCCTGGCTAGGTCTTCAACCAATAGTGGAGGGGGTGTCTAAAAAGGACTTCCCCTGTAATCAAATGAATAACCACCGTAAGTGTCATCACAGAACCTACATCCAATAATGAATAGAGGTGAGGTAGAGATCCATGACTGAGCACTGGGCCTAGCTTCTGGTCCAGCTGGAAAACAGATTAGGAGAGGCTATACGAGCAGGGTGGGGGGGGGTAGGGATTATGAGGAAGAGTCCCACAGAGATGGCTGTATGGAGTTCCAGAGAGCTCAATGAATCAAGAATAGCCACTGGGGAAACACCGGGAAAGGGAACTAAGCCCTCCAAGGGTAGGAAACTATTGACTGGCATGGGCAGTATGTGGAGCCTTGAGGAGTGGGATCAGGTTGTGTTACTGTGCATGGGTTGGCAACTTGGAGCCCATTCCCTGAAGAGGAGTGATAAACCCAGTCTTGATATTGGACTTGGATGTGCCACACTGTGCTGACCCACCTTGGGATTTTTGCCTTTTGGGGGGAGGTGATTGGGGAATGGAGAGGGGAGAAGCTAAGTTTGACTGGGAGAGATTGGGGAAGGGAAGGGAGGGGGAACAGGGGGATACATGAATAAAAAGACTGTTTTTAATAAATAAATATTGATCCTTTATATCATCAATTGCCAGTAAATAATTCTACAATACCCCTCAGTGACAGACTTTTACCTAGAAGTGTAAGAAGAAATAAACATTTTTCTCCCCAGGTTGTTATGGTGTGTGTAACAGCCATAGAAACCGTAACTAGAACAATATTGGAGGAAACAATGGACCTACTAGAGGTTAGAGAAGGCTTCTCTGGAAGTTTGGAAACGTCTGTGCCTGGACCTTGCCTCCTGAAACCATTCCATAACACATATTTGTGATTAGGGCTGTTCCAGTATTTGCACTTAACACCAAAAGCTGAGCTAATCCATGAGGACAGAATTACCAGGCAAGGTCCTAGTCCACATATGTGCTAAATCCAAGTGAAGACAAACTAAATAAATCATTTTGAGAGTAATAGGTATCAGAAAAGACGAAGAGGGGCCATGCATGTACATAATAGTGAGCCCTCTTGTTCTGCGACATCCACTAGCTTCTTGAACTTAGCAGTTGAGTCTAATGAGCTGAGTCAGAATTCAGCACCATAAAGAGGCAAAAGTTACATATAGAGAACACAAGGGAAGGGTTCACATTTGCTCTTTGTCTCCTTTTTTGGGATATAGTCATGATACCCAAGTCTTTGACACATAGCATACTTCCTAGTATTAGCTCTGATAGGAAAACACTGATTGCTTGACACTCAAACATCTGACTCCTTATGAGGACTCAATCATGAAATCGGAAGACAAGACAAATTAATTGAATGTCAGGTGGGGTAAAATACAGGTCAAAAGCAGCAGTATGGAACCAAGTGCCTGTTCACATTAATATAAACACTGTCTCACTGAAGTCATGTCAGAAAAACCCAAAACTATGGGAAGGGTTTGACAGCTCACCCACCACACCTTTCCTTTCTGGAAACAGTGCTCCCTCACTAGACACTGTGATGGCAAACACTTGATTCTCGAGATCTGAAACTAGAGAGATCCAGGTTCATATTTGATCCTTTCTGTTATTGATGTAAATATATATGTATGTATATACATACATATATACAAGCAGAAGCAACTTAGAAAGGGAACGAGCTTGACTCAGTTTACAGGCTATGTAGAGGGGAGTCAGGGCAGGAGCTCAAGGATGATCTGACAACAGAAACCATGGAGGAACACTGCTCTCTTCATATAGTCCCAAACTGCCTGCCCAGGAAATTGTGCCACCTGAATGGGCAAGGCCTCCCACATCAGCTAATATTAATACACACACACACACACACACACACACACACACACACACACACACACACACACACACGGCACTCTAATCCAGGTGGTTCCTCACATGACTCTAGACTGTCAAATTGACAATAAACTGCTGGAAGGCCATGTATGTGGCTGTTCGTCATTCCAAAATATAAACTGATTTGATTTATACTGGCAAAAAGTGCTGCGTTAATAAAGAGTTGAAATCAGAAGTATAGAAGATCAGGTGGAAAGTGGAAAAGCTAGCAGCCGTCCTTAGCTAGAGCATCTAGGATCTGACCATTTATAGAAGGTCACTCAGTTATTCCCAGACCTGAGCGTCAGCAGCATCTGCAAGGCTGGCTGAGTCCTGGCCTCAGAGCTGCTCAGTCAGAGGTCTGGGGGACTCTCAAAGTTGAGGGTTCCAAAAAGTTCTCAGGTAATGCTGATCACAGGGGTCTTAAGACTGTGAGGTCTTTGAAAGATGGAGAAACTGAGGCATGACTGGTAGGTGACTTGTCTTAAGATCACATTGCAAGTTTGAATCACAGTCTAGAGCTAGCTGTTTTAAATCAAAAAGTGGTTTCTCCCACTCTTTCCTTCAAATTTTCATATATATGTATGAGTGCATGAATATATACGTGTGCATATTTATGTCTTTTGCCAAAAAGCTTGTCTATCACTAAATAAATGCATTGAGTTAAGAAGTGACTACAGTGAGAGATGGAGAAGGACGATAATTATACAATAAACTATCTTGACATTGGAGGTAAATCCTCCTTGGGTTTGCAGGTTTTTGTTGGTTTTTTTTTTCACCCTTACACTTAAGAATTTTACTCTGATTTATTCCATTTCTCTCAAGGTCAACATAAGGGAGACTGAGGAGACCCTGTTTGGCATTGGCATTCCAGGGCTACCATTTCTTAAGATTCGGCACTTCTGTATGATTCTCACAGTCCCTGTGTCAGAGAGAAACTGCTCATGTCCAGTGCAAGTTTTGCCTTGGGCTGTCAGTCTCTTCTCCTGGCTTCGAGTTTTTTGACTTGTAAAATGAGAGTAACCTCTAAGGTCCTCCTTTCAGCTCCAACTTGCTACAGAGCTAAGGAAAAGCTCAAGCAAGGTGTCTGAACCAAAGGAAGCCTGAATGACAATGAACCCCTTTTAGATAACTCCCCCATTCTGTGTATCCACTAGGAAAGAACATAAAGTCCCAGGAGGGCAATGCCAGGTGATGGAGGTGAACAGAAGATAGAAGAGAGGTGGGAAGCCTCTGGGGCTGGTCCTGGAAAAATGGGAACGAAACATCAGGCCTTTTGCAGCTCGTTCTATTTGCCCACTCCCCCTCCCCTCCAATAACAGTTCCAAGACTCATTAGAGAATTTCTAAAGACTATTCCCATTTATAATGATTTACCATTTTTACTTGGCACAAAACAACAGAAAGGGAGGGAGCTGCAAGTATTTGTACAACAGGAAAAGATGCTGTGAAGGGCTGCAGAATAGTGCTCATTAAAACAAAATTCACTCTCCATGTAGCTAAGAAACATATGCCAGCCAGAAATACTATGCGGCCCAATTCACCTCCATTTAAGCAAAAGGTTGAAAATGTAAAAAGAAGGGAAATAAGACACTATCATTTCTGGATTAACACCTGTGGGGGGAGGGAGGAGGAAACCAGTATTGCAATATAATCTGTCTGGGAATCAAGGTCAGAAGCAAGCAGGTCCTTATTTTATTCATTTTTTTTCCTGCAAGTATGAGAAGACTGCTTCTAGCAGATGGAAGCTTTTAACATTAAATAAGCTCCCATGGTTGCATTTACTTGCAACAAGAAATACATGGCTGCAGGTAGCCATCTGTTTCTTAACTTTAAGGTAGAGGGTAAAGAAAGATTTTTAACTTTAGTTTTTTGATTTAGTCAATAATCACTATTATTTTTAAACATAAACATCATTATCAGCTTCCATACTATGTGACTGGTGTCTAAGGTCCATGCATATTGTATGAGGGTTATTGACAAAATGATGTCAGGTGTCAACATGCACACTTCAATGGCCTTAAAGGAAGGTGCTGATTTTTGCAAATTAGTACCTGAGCACACATTCCAGTTAAGAGCTCAATTTACATTCCTTTATTCTCCTCTGCTCCAAATGGTACCTCCACACAGAAGTGGAGCTGTTTGTCTATGACTGGAGAGAAAAACCTTCTGAGTTTCACCATCTACATCCTGAGATCTCCAATTCAGACCATGAAAATTGATAAGTAGGGCATCAACTCCAAAGAGACGGCTAACTTGTGATTACTCAAGAACTGTGATGTCATGATATGCCTCAAGGATCTTTTTCAAGCCCTACAGAAATTTAGATACCTGGATCTTCCCAAATGGCTACTAAGAAAGGGTTGAGGCCCAGACCAAAGTGGAAGAAACACTACCAGGAAAGATGCAGAGCCTGAGGCAAGGGTAAACTAAACTAACAACCAAAAAGCTTAGCATGAAGGCTCCTCAGAACAGAAGACCCAGAGCCAGCCTGATGCCAGACCGAGAGGAGCCTCATTCTGTAGGTGTCATCCCAAGTTCATCAAGGTGGACTGAACTTCTCAAATTCCCTCCATTCTGTCTTATCCTTGGCTTACTCTGAAGTTCAAAGCCAGCCCAGCCAAACACAACAAATAAACAAGAATACTAGAAAATAGTCGTGCTATAACCGGACAAGACCCGAAAGAACTCGATTGACATACCAGAAGTCAGATTATAAGGATCTGGGAAGGCTAAGGGCCTGGACTCCCCAGTGAACTCTCAGAACAAACTCCCAGATTCCCCCAACACACACACACACACACACACACACACACACACACACACACACACACACACACACACACACACACACTGGTTTAATAACAAGGAAGACAAAATATCACAATACCCTTTGTTGTTAATGTTACTACTTCAAGGGAATGGACTTGGGACGGGAAAACACTGAGAATCACGATGAACTAAAATACATTTATTTTTCTAATCTAAGTCAATGGATCTGTAATCTTATAATAATTAACCAAACTCTGCCTATCTCAGCATTTTAAACAATGGGTCAGGCAACACACATACCTCATTACAGGGCTATAGGACTGACTGGGGTATTAATAAAAATTTGGCAGTGGTAAGAGGTTTCTGAATGCACAATAACCAAAAATTAACTCAAAATCAAATGTCATGAACCCAGGATTCTGGCAGCACTCACCCACACTGTATTCTGTGACTTTACTCAAGTGTTGTTTCTGAATACAGGACACAAGTATTTTATACTGTGCATGCTGTCATCTCATCCAATACTGTCTCAAATACCTCAGTTTAAATTTCAAACTACTCCATATTAGAAATTTCAGGGTTTTTATTTTTATTTTATGCATATGCATGTGTGCCTGTGTGTACAACCATGCACCACATACATTCATGGTTCCCCTAAAAGCGAGAAGAGGGTATTCGATCCCCTGGAATTCTTGTTAAAGACCCTTGTGAGCTGCCATCTGTTAATGAGAACTGAACCCAGGTCCTCTAAAAGAACAGCACCAATGCAATGTTTTGACTAAAGATAAAATGTTTGCTGGTCTTATAGAAACAAAATTAATACTTTGTTGTAGAAAACAGTAATTTCTCACCAACATATATCAGCATGTAAGTATCAAATCAGTGTATCTTTGGATTATGTTGGAATATTTTATTTTAAAAATCCCTGTTTGAGATGCTGAATTGAGTTTCATTCAAAAAAAAAAATCTCTAAATGAATTTTTGCTCAGAATTAGGACTGAATTTTTAGTAATTTCTGGAATATTCCTAAGACATACCTCTGTCATTCTGAGCTGTGAATTTATGTGAAGTGGAGTTCTCAGCATTGATGATTATAACATCAAACTGTCAGTTAAATCTGAAAAACATTGAAGATGTTCTGTGTCCTATAATATCAAATATTCATCTAAGACTAATTGTTCATCTAAAAAATAAAATACTTATTTTATTTATAATTGTATTTTCTTTCTTTCATCTTTAATAGATAATAAAACTCTACATATAAGAAAAAGATTGAAATAAGTTTGAAGTTATTGCAAGTGAATGTTAGATTACTTTATTGTTTTTCTAATCATGTATATGTGGGGGTATGGGTGTTGCCAAGGCCAGAGGTGTCAGCTGGACCTGGAATTACAGATGAGGTAATGAGAAGTAAACTCAAGTCTTATTAACTTCTGGGCCATGTCTCTAGCCTAGAATGTTGTGTCTGCACACCTAGTTTATAGATAGACCTGGATGCCAAGGTCATATAAACTGCCTACAAATAAACCGGTTGTGAATGAGCAAAACCTACGAAGGCAAGTTTTTTTGTTCTTGAACCAGATTAACAAATACAATGAACATCACTGTTTCTCAGAGATGCAAAGCTTCCTCTGGCAGCTATAAACTGGATGCATGGTAAAATCACACTGCGTCTTTAGACTCAGTATTATGATAGGGTATTGGGTTTGTGTTCTTTTAGGAGATGTAAATTTGGATGCAGTCGCAAAAAGCGACAGATGAGATGGTCTGGATACCATGTTTACAGAGACCCTCACAGGCCCTGGAGGCAGGAAAGATGACATGTTATAGATGATACAAACTTTAGAAACTTGGTTGTTCTTGGTATTTCAGAGTATTGTGGGCACGAATAGTACAAGGTCCTATAACAATGTCATTCAACACAGTTACCTAGCAGGGACATGACTGAATTGTTACACTGAAATTAACTGAAAATTAAAGTTCAATTCCTCAGTCAGAATTGGCATTCTTTAGGCTTCCAAGGGCCCTTGAAATCCCTTCTGGCACCATAACACAGAGAGGGCATTTCTGTGACTCCTAGTACACTGGCAAGCAGAGCTGCTCTCAAAGCGAAAAATGGAAAAGATCTTTCAGGTCTGGTTTCCACCTGCTGTAAGGACAAAGACTTCCTATATAAAGTTCTCAACATAGCATATAAAAATAAAAGTGGAAGAATGGAAAGCTGAGATCCTAAGATCTTCTGAGCAGTTTACTTGTCACAGGAGTTGAACCTTGATTGGGATTTTCAGCTTCATACTTCCTATGTGCCAAGGCTATTGCTACCCTCCCAGGCTCTATCCTACCCACGGCAACTCCTGTTTCCTTCTTCCCTAGTAACACAGACCCTTTGAGCTCAGTAGTATCAACACTTTTGGTTTCAAGAGAAACCTTCCCTGTGATAGAAGAAAGAGAAGTAGAGTTATATTCAATAAAATATTTTTACTGGAGGATTAAAAAAAAAAAAAACCTTCCTTAACAAAAAGAGGAAGTCTTATGAGGAGCAGAACTCTTCTCAACGCTTCCTGCTTAGTCTAGAGAGATTGTGTCCTGGGCTCAGCCATGTGATATCACCCATGAGAATAAAACAATATTCTGAGGTCAGGAAAGCAGAAGGCTGCAGAGGACTTGTGCTCTGGATCTTGTTACTAAACAGCTAAAGTAGAAAACTATGTCCTTGTAGTTACACTCCTTTGAAAGTACTATTACCTAAATTCTCAAGCATTCTTAACTCTGTCTCCTATTGGTTGCTAGCAAGTCTGGGCTTGTGGTGGTTTGAATGAGAAATGTCTCCCACAGGCTCAGATATTTGGATGTTTGGTTCCTAGACAGCACTGCTGTTTGGGAAGGTATATTCTTAGGAAAGGAAGAATGTCATTGGGGATCAAGTTTGGAGTTTGAGATCCCTCTCACTGTTTCACGGTGGCTGGTAAAGATGTAAACTCTCAGCTTACTACTCTGGCTGTCTGCTACCCAGGTTCTCCAGCCATTGTGGACTTTTCCTCTGGAATTGTAGCCAAAATAAACTTTCTTCTGTAAGTCACTTTTAGTCATAGTATTTTATCACAGCAACAAGTAATTTAAACAGATTTTAAGTCATAAAATACAATAATGGAAGTTATAAACATATACATTGCCTTCTATTTAACATTTTTAAAAAGGAGAGTCTGGGATAGCCTGGGTAGGTACACACACAGTCCCATGGTCGTTAGGAGGACTTCTTGATGCTCCTCTCTGGCTACATCACCTGCCATTTAGCATCCATTGAAATTGTCTCTTGCTCCAAGATGACGGCTAGAAATCCCACCATTGCAAAGCTACTCTAGGAAAGAATGAAATGAAAACCAAATCAATACCTCTCTCAGGAGGAAGGACAAGCATGGGTGCTAAAGCTTCCCAACACTCTGATTTAACAGTTCATCTATCACAGAATGGTCACACAGGATCTTGGTTGCAAAGCAACCAGGGGATGCAGATTTCTGACTGGGAAGTATGACACCTGATAAAATCAGAGCAATAACACTTAGAGCTAAAGAAATATTGTTTCTTAAACACTCTATTTTTTAAAAATGTACTTTCTTTTTAATTTCTGTGCGTGTGTGCGCACGCGTGCGCAGGTTCCTGTGAAGGCCATAAGAAGGTACCAGATCCATGGAGCCAAGAGCTCCAGGTGGTTGTAAGTCACCCAACTTGGACAGTAGAAACAAAACTCAGATCCTTAGTAAGAGCATTATGCACTCTTAACAACTTAACCATTTCTCTACTCCTGGATGATGCTTCCCAAGTGATAACTCACAGACTATCTGGAATATAATGAGTTGATGAGGTGAACTGTGTGGGCATCCTGTGACATGTAGGACGCAAGCTGAAGAGAAGAAGGCATCTCACTATCCCCACTTCTGAGGTACCATGTCAGCATGTCTTTGTTCCATTTATATAGTGTCCCTCAAATTTCAGCCATTTACATACTGTCTTGTGATTTTTTTTCTTCATTTGCAAATTATTTCTTTTTTGTGAGACTGAGTCTCATGTAGCTTAGGCTAGCTCGTAACTCATTGTGTAGCCCAAGCTTACCTTGAACTGTAATCCTCCTGCTTGTGTTCCTGAGTGCTGGGACTACAGGTGTGCACACCCACATGGGCCTTCACCCACACTACTGACATTTTCCTTAAATCAGCTTGCTTCTCAAACTTAAATATAAGTATTTAATTTTTATACATAGAAAACCAATATTTTAAAAAATAACAAAAATTGTAACTGTTAGAAAATTTTCCTCTTCATTCCACAGTTTTGGCAAATATCTTTGTATTAAGCAGGTGGGAATAGATTGCTCTTGTGATTGATGGCTCAGGCTTGCTTTGACCATTAGTTGCTACTGTTATTTATCTGCTTCATCTAATGCTGTAAGAGGAACATTATTATGTGTGTGTGTGTGTGTGTGTGTGTGTGTGTATACATATTATATTAAGACATTAGCAACATTGGCATTTTCTTTAGGGTTAATCAACCTTTAGTGAGAATTAATGTCAAGATAAATTGTCTACAAGATCCCACAGGCTGGTATGTTCCACTGCTTCAGTGTTGTCTTATTTAAGACCCTATGGTGGTCAGTGTTGTTAACTTGAAAAGCTCTAGAATTTCCTAGGATATGGTCCTCTGGGCACACCTGTGAGGAATTGTGTTAACTGTATTATTTGATGTAAGAAGACCTGCCTACTGTGGGTGGTGCCATTCCCTAGCTTGAAATCCAATCTATAAACATGGAGAAGAGGAACAACAGGAGCTTGTTACTCTGTGCTGTCTGGTTGCAGGTACAATGTGTCTCTCCTCCAAGTGCCTACTACTGTAACTTCCCTACCACATGGGCTTCTACCCTGGAACCATAAGCCAAAATAAACCTTTCTGCCTCCAGTTGCTTCGGACAGAATTGTTTTTAAATTACATTTATGTATTTGTTTATTTACAAACACATTTGTTCCTGTGTTTTTAATACAGGAGTAGAATTCAATGGACCACTTGAGGGTTCTCGTTCTACCATGCAGGTCTCAGGGATTGAACTTAAGTCATTAAGCTGTGGTAGCAAGTGCCACAGCATCAGTTATAACACTGGTCCCTGTCAGTGTACTGTCACAGTGACAAGAAAGGACACTAAGAGTGACCCAGGCAGAGTGCTCCTCACTGTTGGCTTTAAGGATGTCTTACATGCGTTTTCCTTTCAGTGATCTCCTCTGTGATTCCTCTGTGTCTGACTCTCCTGGCCAGACTCCTAGACATGACACTGGTTATCTTCCATCCTGTCCCCTGTACTTCTTCACCCTTTTATGTGCCATTGTCTATTGTCCCTGACATTTTCAATCCCTGGTATCACTGCTCTGCTGTTGACATCCCTGTTTCTGCAAATGTAAACTGGCAATATCACTCCTCTGCCACTAAGACTTTTTTGAGAAACACACACACACACACACACACACACACACATAATACCTCCTTGAGATAGATAGATCTTGGAAAGGCGGAAGTGCTGCATGGAGGACAGATGACATCATCTAAGCCAAGAGTCAATATGAGCTGCACTCCCAGACCACCTGTCTCACTCCCAATTGCATGCCAGGTTACTTTGGGAAAGTTAAGGTACTTAGTGTCTTCATTTATCCTTCTATAAAATAATGACAGCATCTTCCAGCTGGAATTGCTAAGGATTCAGTGGGTTAATACATGCAAACTACCGAGAACAGTGCCCAGCGTGTAACAAGCTCTCAGAATGCTGTTAGCTACCATGTTCCAAGAATAATGACTAAAAGAATGGGGTCTGGAGTCCTGGACATTTGATTTCATATGCCAGCCAGTGACTCACTAATGGTGTGTAAACAGGTCATGAATCATCGCATTACTCTCCGTGTGACCAGAAAATGCTGCTTCATTATCTCCCTCACAAGCCTTCCCCATACACACACATGCCTCTAGGCCTCTAGGCCACAAAATGAAGAAAATCGAACAGTGAACCCTGAATACAATCTTCCCTAGAAAACCTGGATTGGATATTAGCATTGAACATTCCTGAGCCAGGCTCCCACACATTCAATATCAGCTCCAGAAACACATTTCCAGCCCAGGCAGGCTGGTCTCCAAAACTTGGAATAGCAGAGGGTAACTAGGGAGGTCAGGGGTGCTGTGAAAAAGCAGGTGGGAGGGGATAGCAGGGCACACTTCTAGGACACAGATTTAGGGTGACATCACACAAAGCCCTACCACCTACTGCTTCTCCCATCCATCCCAGAGAGACCTATGGACAGACCACCTCTGGTTTCCACTGACATTCTCTGAAAAGGCTGTTGTGACCTCCCACTTGCTCTCTTGTCTGTGCCTGGCACATTCTGAAGTCTGGTTCTGATGATGACCTGGGTTCTGATGATTCTCAGCTACTCTAGGCTCATATTTGCTCCTACTAAGGCTGTGGAACCCTAGAAAGTGAGGCATATCCAGGCTGAGCAGAGCTGAGGTCCCTCAGACAAGCTCAACACACACAACACACACACATACACACACACACACACACACACACACACACACACACACACACACACACACACACACATACCACCATGACCCCTGGGACCACAGTCCTGTGCACAGGCATCATTCATTCTACGTTCTAAGGACAATGGAGGCAACTTGCAAACTAAACTTAGGTCTCCCACATGTTGCTCTCCAAGGAGGGAATCCTGGCACTGTCTCCATCTTGAATCTAAAACCCTCTAATCTTGCTACTTCCTACTCTCTGTACCACAAGTACAACAGGTTCTCAGGACCCAAGACTCACCTGGACTCTCCTACCTCTTCTCTGTACAAATGCTTGGCCAGGCAGTGGGCAATACCTCCCTCTGCATCAGGGAAAGTGTGCTTGCTCCCCTAGCCTAGAATGCAAGCTGCACCTCCCCCCAGCATTGGAAAAAGGTCCTGCCAAGTTTCACCCAGACACAGTGAAATCCTCAGTGACTGCCCAATCCCCATCTTTCCCACTCTTTACCTGTCCTGCTGAAGCCTGGCTCTTATCTTACCCTCTAGTCCCTGAGCTTCATCCTGAATGTACTCCTAACATCCCATCTTCCATCTGAAGCAGGTAATAGATCCAGGGCTAACTTGAGTCGGTAAAGTTTCCAGAAGTCCAAAAGAATGAAGTGTGTTTTGCCATTTTTCAGAACATTACCCATACTGCATGTGTCAACTTGGGCAAGTTTCAGAATGTTTCTTTTGAGTCTCAGTTTTATCATCTGAAGAAAAATAAATTATAGTGGTACTGAACTGTAGCACAATTGGAACAACTGAGATGTTGTGTGCAAACAACAGCATGTAAGCAAATGTTCATAGTGGCAAACGGAACAGGGACATCAATCACAATGGGCAAACAAACGTACTTGAACAACAGAATACTACTGATAATAACAATGAATGAATTAGGGCCAGGAATACAGCTCAGTTGGTAGAATGCCTACCTAGCATGCCTAAACCTCAACTGGGCCATGGCTGCATATACCTATAATCCCAGCACATGGGGGTAGAGGCAGGAAGATCAGAAATTCTAAGTCATCTATTTAAGGTCACTCCAGGCTGTATGAGACCTTAACTAAAAATAAATAAATAACTTCCCATACATGGTGCATGGTGGATAAACCTCAAAAATTATACCACATGAAAGAAATCCAACTGAAATCAAACCAAAGACCACACATTGCATAATTATTGTAAGGGGCTGGAGCGATGGCTCAAAAATTAAGAGCACTAGTTGCTCTTCTAAAGCATCCAGGTTTGATTTCCAGTACCACATAGCATCACACAACCTTATAGTAACTTCAGGTTCAAGAGCTTCATCCTTCACCACTCTCTTCTGGCCTCTGCAGGCATCATACATAGCAAACATACATACATGTAGGCAAGCAATCATATACATAAAATTAAAAAAAATCTTTTTTTCAATTCAATTGTCTGGTTTTACTCCATTTTCTTCATCAACAAGTATAGAATAAAGCTATATTTTAAGAAGTACTTTGGGTTAAGGGCACCAAAGATCCCACCTCTAAAGGAGAAGGTATTGACAGTTGATGGTTACCAAAGGAAAGAGGTTCATTCCCCTCAGTGGATAGCGCCTCATCCATGCATAGCACTAATTGAACTCAAAGACTGGTAAGGTCATGAGGAGGAGGGTGGATATGCAGACAGTAGGGGGAATAAGAATGTGGGTGTGGTGAATAGCTATGATCGAAATATGTTACATGAATGTATTTACATTTCAAAGAATAAGCAGTAGTTTTATAAGTACTCTATCTGGTTATAAACACACTAAGAGACTTATATATAGTGTATACACAGAGAGAGGGGGAGGAAGAGGAAGCGTGAGAGATGGAAGGAGAGAGAGGGACAGAGAGAGGGACAGAGAGAGGGACAGAGAGAGGGACAGAGAAAACTTTCTCAGAATAAGCAGTTTAAACACGTTGATCACACTGATTATCATATTATTGAAGCGTTGATGATTGTTATTAAATCTCTCACTTCCCATCATTTACCATGCTGTTACCCTAAAATAATTTGGAAGCTATTCATGTTTCAGGTGTTATTTGTTTAGTTACAGTTCAGCCTACTATTAAATTCCTGGTATCTTTGACAACCCTAGGAACTGTGCAGAGGGTCAACAAAGGACCTCATTACTTTATTGAATTTTAGAACCAAAGGCAAATACATATTGTGAGAGAATTATTAGAATTCTCCACCATTCTCTTGCCTGTTATGAAAGTCAATTTTGTAAATTACAATGCCAGAGAGTTAAAATAAATAAATAAAAATGAAAGCTTTCCTTGCACCTGCTTCACTCAAGTGCTCCAGCCTTTCTATGGTGCTCTGATATTTCTACCCTTCCAACCTCAGCTTTGTACAAAAACTTCTTCCTCCCAACTGCTGGAAAACAGAAATACATCACCTTCAAGAGTCCAGTGCTGTTTGTCCATACTCCTGCAGTAGCTGCCTGAACAGAAAGAATAAGCCAGGGCAGGCATGGTCCTCTCCATGAACCAGGTCCTTTACACATCTCCATTGTTCTTTCCAGAAAGAAGTTATTCTGTCTTGTGATTGAGATCAGAGTTCAAAACCTTATTAGGTTTCTACTATCAGCCACTTCCCCAGTGTTTTCCTTTTGTATCCCCAAAATGGCCTTGTGATAAACAAAGCTCCCCTTTCCAACTTATTTCCTGCCAATCATGTTTTATTCCACCATCTCATTCTTTCCCTCAAGTCTCTGTGTCTTAGATTTCACTCATGTATATGAGTGTCTTGCCTACATGTGTGAATGTGTATCCACTTGTATGCCTTGGTCTGGGGAGCTCAGAGTAGGGTGAAAGATCTCTTGGAGCTAAAGTTGAGATGGTTGTAATCACCATATGGGAGCAGTGAACCTAACCCATGTCCCTGACAAAAGCAAAAGGTGTTCTTAACCTCTGAGCCACCTTTCCAGCTACGCCCTTCAAGTCTCAAGGACTCAGTGATGCAGACTGCTTCTTTCCATTCCATCTCATTACCTGACACTGAACATTTATTCTCTGATGTGCACTCATTTCAGAGCAAGTGGCACTTCCTTCTCTGGCATTACTGAGCTACAAGCTTCAGACAAAGATGGAGGATTCTAGATGTTTAAGAGAGCCCAGCCACAGTTCTCAGGAATACATCACTCACTGCATACTAGTTCAAGGGTGCATGCTCACTGAAGCGAGGACATACTGAATTGCCCCCTCTTAAATATAATTGCTGTCTATCTGTCATCTGCCTTCTCATCCTTCCCTCTATACCCCAATTTAGTAGTTCTCAAAGCCTAATCTCCAGTGCTTGCAACACTTAGAAACCTTAAAGTGCAATCTTCTTCCCTGATGCAGCTTGGATGGGAGCCCAGAAATTCACAGCTTACAAGTCCTTGCCAGAGAAGAGATGTATCCCTCAGCAAGGGAATTACCATCCTAAGTCAAAAGCCCCTGTGATGCAACTCTACTGTAACTGAGATCTGGAGGCAGCAATAATTCTTAACCTTTTCCTAATTCTAAATCATCGGCTTCCCCTAAAAAGATCTCTGTCATCTTTCCAGACATGTTGCCTTCATTGTATCCCAATAACCACAAGAAGAAGAAGAAAGCAAATCAGTCGGCAAACTTCCTGAACTTCCAGAGCTGACCTGACAACATTAGCAATCCTCATGAAAGATTCAGATGCAACTGAAATGGTACCTTTGATTGAAACATCATGGCCCAGATTACAGGAAACAGACAGAGAAGGGTCAGCATGAGCTACATGGAAAGGCACCGTGGAGTAGGGTAGTTAATTTGCTACAAAGCTTTGGGAAAGGTTGTGAAAGTAGAATACAAAGACTTTATGCATTTACTCTTCTTTTAAGTGGGTAAGACCGTGGCCTGAGAAGTTTCTTTTGCAATGAACAGCCAATAATCCAAAAACTCTTAACTGGTCAAAGTGATAGGAAGAGACAGCTGAAAGCTCAGAGCTAAGTGCTGCATCTGCATCCTCCTTTAACACCTCCATGTCTCAAGGGACTTCACAGAAAGTCTGGAAAGAATTAAGAGCTAGAGGATATGGAGGAGTGCTAAAGTGCTGTCTTGTGGACATGGCATGGCTATTCCAATCATGGATTCACTGTGGCCAGGGTTACTAGCAAAGGATTGAGCCAACAAGATCAGTCACTATTCCAGTAGACAACACTAATCAGACTCTGTATGTTACAAAGAAAGGATATGGAGGTTGGAGGATGATGTTTGGGGAGCAGTGTGATCAGTTTATGAGTGTATGAAACTGTAAGAAAAGTTTTAATAAATTTTTTAAAAGAAAACAACAATGGGGAAGAAATGGGTAGGGTCTTCAAACAGCAGATACAGTGGATATGTTAATAAAATTAATTAAGCTTTAAAAATCATTCTAAGGAACTGGAGAGACAGCTCAGCAGTCAAGAGCCCTGATTGCTCCTCCAGGGGCCCAGGTTTGATTCTCAGAACCCCCCTGGCATCACACAACCTTATGGCGTCTCCAATTCTATGATCTCCAACAACCTTTGCTGGCCTCCTGCGGGCACTGCACATACATGGTGCACATACATATAATCAGGCAAACACCCACATACAAAAATATAAAAATAAATCTTTTTCTTAAAAGAAATATTAACATTTCGTCCACTATTTTCAATTAATAAAGCTTTATTTTACTTTACAAAGTATAGGCCGTCAGCTAGTCTGTCCTTTTCATCGATAAACACACACACCTATCTGTAAGGGATTGTGTTGTTTCATGGTAAATAATTGTCCCACCCACTGGTTTAATAAAAAGCACTGATTGGCCAAAGACAGGCAGGAAGTGTGGGCAGGGCTACCAGACTAGGAAAACTCTGAGAACAGGAAGCACAGAGCAGAATGCCAGAGAGAAGCCGGAAGAAGCAGAGGACAGCTATTATGCTGCTCTAAAGAAAGGTACCGAGCCACATGGCTGAACAGGAAGAATCATGGGTTAGATGAAGGGTACAGAGTTAGAAAGTTTTATGCCTGGGCCTGAGGCTGATCAGCCAAAAACTATTGAAAGCATCTGTGTGTCTCTGTGGGACTGTGGAACTGCGGGTCTGCAGGTCTGTGGGCCTAGACCTTGAGGTTAAGCCCAAAAGTCCGGGCCAGAAACTTCCTACTACACCTATCTCATTCCCCCTTTCCTTCTTCCCACATATTATAGTCTAGATATTTAGCTTTACAGTCTTTCTAAAATATTAATTTCAGGGCTGAGGAGATAAAACAGAACTTAAGAATGCTTATTGCTCTGTTGGAGGACTAGAATTCACATCTGAGCACCCACATAGTATTGTTCACAAAAGCCTATGAATCCAGCTTCAGAGGATCTAATATACCCTTCTGACCTCCATGGGCACCTTACCCACCCACATAAAAATAAAATAGCAAAATAATTGTTAACAAAATATAAGCTCCATAAAAGCAGAGGTTGCATCTGTTTTATAGATACTACAGTCTCTGTACCTGTAATAGCATTCAGCAGTCTGTCACCATTAGCCAAAATGGTTACTGTGCTTCTCTCTTCTGACGCTAAAGCCAAGTGTCTAGAAGCTACTTTAAAAATTAGCAAAGAACTTTTCTCAAATACAGGTACCAGAAAACACAATCAGTATTTGTTGGATGAGGCCATGTTAGACAATAAAAACCGCCAGGACAACTGAGAGTGTTTGTCCCCACTGAACTCAACACCAGGCTCATGACTATGTCCTTTCCACCTCAAGAAACTGAAAGTAAGATTGTGAATTATGAGAGGTGTCTGCCTCTTGCTTCTATAGCTGGAAAATGTACAAACATTAGAGATTGAATTGGTATTTTAAACCATCTGGTAAGTCAAATTTATCAAGTGAAAGTCATTTAGATAACTACTTTAAAATTGTGTGTCTCTTTAAAAAACAATCTGTCGCATTGGGCAGAAGTAGTCATATTAACTCTCACTGTTGGGGGACAGGGCCAGGCATCTAGAAGTTGCTTTACAAATGACAAGTGAATTTACTCCGATGTTAGTCTCCAAAGGAACAGAATAGTGTGCGTCTAAATGCTGATAACTCCAAGGTCAACAAGATTTATGCTTTACTCAATGTGACATAAAATGCCTCACTTTATAGCTGATCCCTGGAGACATGAAGAATACTTAAAACTTTTTTGCTATGAGTGCAGGCAAAATAATCATCGCTCTAAAAAATGTCATGTGTTCATTAAGCAGAGTTGCATGTCATAAAATTGACATCAGCAATATTTTTCACGGGTTGTTTAGAATAAATATAACATCACAAAGATGTTCTCTCTTCCTTTAAGTCCCTACTACAGGATTAAAACGTTCTGTAAACACCCATCCCCATAAGTAGCTTGCTGTTTGTATTATTTGTACCTCTCTAGTTGGTGGCTTAGTGTACACTGGACTTATTAGATGACTTTACACACAAACCAGACTCTGCTCATGAAACACCAGCCAACCACTGTGCAGCAATGTCTTCTAAGAACCTAACCCAAAATATAGTTTTTAAGCTCCTGTGTAAAAATGTGTCTTGCCTCAGTCAATAAAGTGCTTCCCATGCAAACATGAAGAGCAAAATTCAAATCCCCAGCACCTACACAAAAACTGGGAATGACAGTAGGAATTTGTGGTGAGAAAGATGTATCCCTTGAGCTCATTTTCCATAGAGCCTGCACAATTTGTGAGCTCCAGGTTTAGTGAAAGGCCCTGTCTCTAAGACTAAGATAGAACATGATAGATGAAGATATATGATATGGACCTATGATGGCACCCACATGTTCATGCATACTTGTGCAATGCACTCACAAGCAAATATACACACAACTACATGAATATGTATAGTATACCACAAACATACATGCATACATACAGATGTGTATGTCTCTTCAGTCAGATCAAGTGAGTAACAAATCAGTGGATCTCTTTTATATTTAAATTTTTTGAGTATTCCATACATGCATAGAACATGTTTTGGTCCAACCCACAGCTCTATTTTCCTCTCCAGCTCCCCCACTTCCCATCTCCTACCACTTTTCCTCCCAATTCCACATACCTTCTTTTCCAAAAGGAATTCCTGTCTAAACTTGAACATCACAAAGGTAGTGTGTTGTGGGTTGATAGGTAGAGGTTTATTACTATAAATTCCCACCTCCCTGAGAGGGGACATCCACAGGGGGGAAAAAAGTCTTTCTACCAGACCAAGAAACTGGAGCTTTTCCAGTATAAATGAATCCTCTGGTCCTCCTGGTTTGGAAACGAACAGTGTCAAAGTTTCCTCTGCGTCAATAACAGCAAGCACCCAGGCCACAAAGCTGTCCTCAAAGACAGGGCCCAGGAGAGTTTTGTTAGTTTATATTCAATATTTGTGACTCAGGGTAAGAAGGCTAAAGAACTGTGTAGTAAAATGATCATTTTCTACACAATGGCAGAGAGATCTCACTGTGAAGTCCTCAAGTCTGTAATGTCAGTGGAGAGTTTCTGTTTTTAAAGCTAGCTGGGCCATCAGAAATTTGAGCAAGTACTCAGAAAACTTCCTTTCCATCAGCCCTAGTCTGGAGTCATTCTGGCGGTAAAAATGCAAGCCCTGCAGAATTTTACTCCACGTTCTCTTGGACCAAAGAGCAGACAGCAAAACCAAGAACACAACAGGGAATGTTCAAGTGTGTCCACCAACAAGAAGTATGAGAAAGATGGCCAGGAAGTCTAACCCACCAAAACCCAGAAAGATACTGGCTGCTAAAATTGAAATAGAGCAAAGAAGAGGTCTGCAGTTACAATGATGAAAACTTTTGGGGCTGGAGAGATGTTCCAGTTAGTAAAGTGATTATATACAAGTGTAAAGACCTGAGTTTAAATCCCTAGCAACTAAGTAAGGTCTACGCACATGTGCCTATTTTTCAAGCTAGAGGGGCAGAGACAGGAAGATCCTTGGGGCTTGATGGCCAGGCATTCTAGTCACATTTGTAAGCCCCAGTGAGAGACCCTGTCTAAAAAGATGAGGTGGAGAATAGACGAAGACATTTAATATCATTCTGTGAAGTCCACCCATGAACACATGTGCATGGAAGACATTTGATATCATTCTGTGAACTCCACACATGAACACATGTGCATGCACACCATACATACATACATGTGAACATGTACATATTTGTGCACTAGATAGATAGATGATAGATAGATAGATAGATAGATAGGTAGATGATAGATAGATAGAATGATAGACAGATGATTGATTGATAGATAGATGATATATGATATATGATAGATAGATAGATAGATAGACAGATAGACAGATAGATAGATAGATGATAGAATGATAGATAGATGATAGATAGATAGATAGATCGATAGATAGATAGATAGATAGATTACAGATGATAGATAATGAAAAGCCTTTTCTGACATGTCAGTGAATGAGCTAAGTAGATTAGCAAGCCTAAAATTTCTTGGTATTTTGAAGGCATGAAGGAAAATAAGCAAAAATAAGGAAAGTTAATAGTTAACGAGACTTAAGAGTCTATACTAGGTCCACTAGCCAATGTATATCACATAGACTACCATTAAGTGGTGCACATTATGCCACATACTATTTACTCATTGTTTTATATATTGTATATTTATGAATATGTACATATATATGTGTATATATACATACATACTTGGCAATCAATAGAGACTATGAGTAACAGAAAATAACATTAGGGAAATAGAAACATTAGAGAAAACACCAGGGGAAGACCTTAGGGTACCAGTGAGTCTTTAATGGACATACCTGCTTCCTGGGGAGTCAGTGACCACAATAGATTGTAGTTATAGGAGTACATCTCAACCCTAATAGTCCCCAAAGGGACAATTACATCAAGCATGAAATTAGTCTGAGAGATTGGTTCTCTGTTCTGTCAAATATATCCCACTATAAAATGTTTCACACAGTCAGTAGGGTCATCTGGCCCATAGGCTTTCAGGCCCAGCAAGAGCCAAAAAGGGGTGCTCAGCCACAGTCTTAGAACTCAAACAAATCTTAGTTTCAAGATTGTTACCCCTCCCCCAGATTTGTTTCCTCATGTACACACCCATTGTCCTAGTTTACTCTGCTGCTGTGGTAAAACACTGACCAAAACCAATGTGAGGAGTAAGGCCTTTGTTTCAGCTTACAAGTTATAGTACATCAGTAAGAAAAGCCAGGGCAAGAGCTCAAGGCAGGAACTGAAACAGAGGCCACGAAGGAGTGTTGCTGACTGGCTTTCACCTCCTGTTTGCTCAGCTTCCTTAAATGCATGCCTAGGTTTGGACTCTCCCGCATCAATTAGCAACCAAGAAAATGCACCCCCATATATGCCCACAGGCCAATGGAGGAAACTCTGTTGAGTTTACATCTTTCCAAGTATGTCAAGTTGACCACAGATGCTAACTATGACACAGATCATGCCCACCACAGAAACATATCTCCCCCCATTTGTAACAGTGAGATAAAAAAAAAAAATACCAGAAAAGCACCTAGCATGTTCCTAGTGTGTGTACACTCGACCTTATATGGCATTAGGAGGGGAGATCCAGAAATTGTTTGATTGAATTTAGCAGAAGACAGGAAATCAAATAAGAAACATCATACTCAAGCAGTAAGGAAAAAAAAATGAGAATCATTAATTTTAAAAAGATTGGCTAAAACGTACCTAAGAGCCTACCCTGGTAGGTAACAGATACCCACTGCCTTAATCCTGTATTCCTTGCATTTTATTACAAGCTAGTCAAGCTGAAGGTGTGGAAAGGTCAAGGGTTGGCCAAACAAGGGCTGAACATAACTTTCTCAGGGTGACTTCTTTGAATTTGTGATTCAGTCCAGACTTCAGAATTCTACCTAGCAAGATTTTATGCCACACAAATACCTGCATCTGTTGTTTTTCATTTTCTACACTAAATGGGACATTTAAAGGCTGATTTATTCCCTTATTTATTTTACATGACTCAGAATGGTGTGTGAAATGGCTAAATACTTTTTAACTACCACTGAGTAGTTCTCATGTTTCCACAAAGCATATGGATCTCACTTTGGGGAACAAGGAAGAGAAGGAACAGGTCCCGGCTTTGGGGAGGAAAAAGAATATAAATAAACATACAAAGTAACCAAAAGGGGAAAAGAAGAAGAGGGAATGTAGCCTTTTACAAATAATAGCAACAATACTGTCCTGTTTCTAAACAGACAAAATAGCTCCTCAAAATCTAGCTTTTAAGAAAGGCCAGAGAAGTTTAAGGTTTACTCAAGTGTAAATGTCAATCGAAGTAAGCGGTAGCGTGAGAAAATAGGGGGATCACTGACCTTTAGTCCACAGGAAGGCTGGGAATGGTTCCCAAAAGGAGAAAGGGGAAGAAAAATTTGAGAATGATTTTTAACTAGGAAAATATAATAAAGAAAATGATTATTTACTGCAATTGCTTCTTGGTCACACACCATGCCCATGTGGTTAAATAAGAAGAAGGCAGAGTGACTCAGCAGGCTTTCCTGACAGCCAGCCTAAGTCACTGGAGACCAACGATTAACTATGAATGCTGGGCCTTAGCTTAGCTAGCTTTCTAACTAGCTTTTTATGTAAATTAAGCTATTTCTACTCATCTATCCCTGAGGCTTGTTTATCATCTACATACTGTTCATCCTGCTTTCTTCCATGTCCAGCTAGCTGGTTCACTTTTCTCTCTACCCATCAGCCCTGCCTACCCTCTTCTGCTTAGCTATTGGCCATTCCGCTTTCTATTAGACCAACCAGGTGCCTTAGGCAGGAAAGGTAAAACAACAATGCATTTTTACATAGTTAAACAAATATTCTACCTCATAACAGCTGGAGAGGTAGATCAGTGGAAAAGGCACTTTCCCATGTTTACCTAAGAATCAAAGTTCAGAGTGAAGAACCTGTGTGAAAGCTGGGAAGGTGTAGAGGCAGAGATAACAACCACCAGAGAAGACTGGTTGGCTGGACTTAAAACAAACAAACAAACAAACAAACAAACAAACAAACCAGGAATCTCTGTGTTCAGAAAATGAAGTCGAGAAAAATCAAAAAAGTCGTTCAACATTGGCCTCTGGTATATTCAGAGACTCATGTGCATCATATACATATGGACATGTGTACACACATGCATGTGCTTAAAAAAAAGTGTAATTAATGCATTAGGTTAGATGAGGTAGGGTCAATTATGTGATCTGCTTTTTGGTTTTGATTTTACAAGTGATTATAGCTAAAAGATTGTATGAAGCTCAGAAGAGACTTTGAACTTTAGACTTTTAAATAAGATTGGGACTGTTATAGACTATGGGACTTTTGAAGTTGGACTGAATGTATTTTTACATTATGATTTGGCTACAAGCCTTTGGAGGCCAGGAGTGGCTTGTGATGGTTTAAAAGAAAATGCCCCCCAAAGGGAGTAGCACTATTAGGAAGTGCAGCTTTGTTGGAGTAGGTGTGGCCTTGCTGGAGGAAATATGTCGCTGTGGGGGCAGGCTTTGAGGTCTCCTTTGCTCAAGCTTCACTCAATGTGACACTCAGAATCCATTTCCTGTTGCCTTCTGTCCAAGATGTAGCCAGCACCATGTCTGCCTGCTTGCCACCATACTCCCAGCCACCATGCTCCACACCATTATGATAATGGACTGAACCTCTACAACTATAAACTACCACCTTAATTCAATGTTTTTCTTTATATGAATTGCCATAATTGTAGTGTCTCTGAACAGCAATAGAAAGCCTAACTAAGACATATATCTGCCAATGATTACGGGTATAGAATATACTCATTGGCTTATGCCTATCCTCCTGTCATAGGACATATAAAGATGGACCAAGGAGAGAGAATGGCCAAGATAAAAACAAACAACATTATACACAGTAGACAAGTTCCTATTGGACAGTAAGTTTCACACTTGAAATTTGGCATGCACACACCCCAGACCAGGATCTGTTCCTGGCATGTGAGCTGGTTTGGGGACCTATTCCCTGTGGTGTGGTGCCTCATTTACCCTTGATGCAGGGGGAAGAAGCTTGGTCTTGTCTCGACTTTATATGAGACACGGTGACTCTCATGGGAGGCCTGTCTCTTTCTGAGGGGTAAATATGGGAGGGGAGAAAGGAAGTGGGCGGAAGAACAGGAGAAGGGAAGAAACTGGTTGATGTGTAAAATAAATTTTAAAAAATTAAAAAATAATAAAAATTAAGGTACTTTCAAAAAGCAAATGAATAAATAAAAGTATTGCCAAACAAAAAATAAGTCATTCTTCAAAGAGACAGATATCTTTACTTCCTTATGAGTGCAAGCATCCTGGAGAACTTCACAGATTCATAATGAAGCATGTTCATTATTTAAGCACATGCAACCTGGAACGGAGCACCACAAAGTCGAGCTAGCAGAAAAGCCTTTCAACGTTGTAAAATAAACCCACAAGAGACCAACCACCACATGGACACTCTTACAGCTGAAAGGAAAGTTCTTATTCTCAGCCTGCAGCTGCATGGGAAGCTTGCCTAAATTATTCAGTCCCTTACAGCTCTTTGTCTTTTATGCACAAAAAGAAAACCACATCCTGGTTGGCACACCTCAGTTAGCAAGAAGCAGCACTGCAGAACCAAACAGCAAGGTTGGTATGTTTAGAGAGTTTTTGACTCAGGAAATATCCTAGAAATATGGACTAGGTCCTTGTTCCTGTTTTTGAAGGCAGTGGGCCTACCTGCTGGGCTTCAGAAAGGTGTCTCTAATATGTCATTAGTCATGCTAAGGTCTGGGGGACTGTTACATTGATGGGAAAAAAAAAACTATATTAAATATCCAAAGTATTTCTCTCTCATTTTGTATTTAGCTTTCTCTAAAATCAAGCCCCTATGCCCTTGCAGCTTTCTCTTTAACACTCCAAGCTCACAACACACTCGACACAGCCAACAGGAGACTCCTCACCATGTTCCCCATAGAATCACAATCCTCTTGATCTCAGTATTCACATTGCTCTAGGTTACCCTACTATTAACTTATGAGTTATAATGTTTTTATTTCTACGATTTTCATTTCTCTTCTTACATATTCTTTCTACTTCCATGCAAACTCCATATGTTCCTGTAAGTTATCTATCATTTTCATCCAATCCTTTAATACATTTTCTGATTTTTGACACATGGTTTCTAACTCGGGCTGACCCTAAACTCCCTGTGTAGTTGAGGGTGACTTTAAACTTCTAGTCATCCAACTTCTGCCTCCCAAGTGCTGGGATCGCAGATGTGCACTGCCACGCCTGGCTTATGCAGTACTTGGTATCAAACCCAGAGCTCTGAGTATACACTCTAACCAAGATACATCTCCAGCCTATTTCACTAGTATATCAACTATAATTATTGTACAGTTTCTGACTATGGGGACTTTAAAGCTTATAGCCATGGAGGTGCATGCTTGTAATTCCAACACTGATAAGTGTAGGCGGAGTTTACCCACAAGAACACCAATACTAGAAAAATATTTATTAAAATATAATCCAGAACTCACGGTACCAGCAACAGATTACAATAGCACCTGAACAGGAACTGGAGTCTGCAGACGGACGGACGATGGAATCCCCTCTCGCAGCCCGGAACCAGGAAGAGAGTGTGTCGTATCCGCAGACCCTTTTTAATGGGGCTTTTCCCCCGCCCCCTTCAGGTCGGGGGGCCCGGTGCTCTGTATAAATGTCCCTTGACCTTGTCAGCTGACACCTGAATCCCACAACATCTCCCCCCTTTGTCTAACTAAGAAGGTTCTAAACTAAGATTATATACAGTAAGAATTATTATGAGGTAGCATCTAGGAGAGGTCAAAGTATAATTGCTAATCAAAGCCTAACTTATATAAGGTATATCTAATAGTTCTAGAATATTGGTAGATAGTAGGGTGTATAGATTATTTTAAAGGGTTAATCTGGGAAAGTGAGAATCTAACACCTGAGTGTTCTTATCTAAGGGATACTAGGGTGGAAACCTTAAACATCTATTCTTCAACCTCTTCAAGACCTGAGAAGGAAGGTAAGTTTGTCTGAAAGACAGAAGTACATGGAAGCAGCTACTTCCAAAATTTGGGAGAGGACAGCAACACAGCTACCTGGACAATCACCTCTGGATTTGTGCACCGTTAGAGCATCTATCGGATTGGCTATAGGCCTATGGCATCTGACAGATCTTTTTACAAGCAGAACAATTTTGAAGGGACTGTCTTATCCTGTCTAGGCAGGTTTCGTCAGTCTCCATCTCAATTTGTTCATCCAGCTTGACATCATGTGTGTACTGTCAGCAATCAAGGTAAGGACAGTTCCTTACTCAACCGGCCATTTTTTGCCAAAAGGACCAACTCCAATGGAGTATCCTTGATGCTCAACACCATCTCGTGAAGGGAGCAGTGACACCAGGAGTCGTCGTGTCTCTCGTGGCCAAATTTTAAATGTTAAATGCCATATTCTCTGGGTCTATGAAACGGTTGAAGATTCTTGTCCATCTATGATATTCTAACCTGTATCTGAAATGACTGGGATATGATACCTTAAATAGTGTTGACTGCAGATCTTATCGTCTTAAGGAATAAACCCTGTACTAAAAATTAGAATACTTATATAAGGGATGTACAATCTCTGAACAATGACCCTTAGTAGAACTATCGAGCATTAGCCAGGGGTATTTTACCAGGTAAAGTGTCCACAGCATTTTAGACATGTAAATACATATATATCATCTAAACAGAGGTATATAAAACATCTTGTGCATATATCATAACTAGTGCAATCATACATTATATCTAGTATAGTTAAATGAAGGTAGTAATTGCATAGTATACATGACAATGATGTGCAAATATTTTAAACAAAGGTAGGAGCATACATAAAATATAGCAATTTTAGATTCAGCTTTACATAATAGTTACAGATTCAGATTTATATCGAAGTACAAGTTGCTTTGGTTACATAAAACAATCTCAGATTAAACTTTGTACCAATGTACAAATTATCACAATTAAACATATAAAATGATTTTGCATTAGCATCAATATACAGATATCTATGACAGTGCAAATTGTCTTTAGCTTAGCTCATACATTTAGCTAAAATGAAGTATAGGTAGGTAGAACAGTCTATCTTTATCTATCCTATCTATTCCCCCTCTCTTCTTCAAAAAAGATCTCTGATGCTATATTATAGTTTTGTCTTTTACCCAGTTTTACCCACAACCTTTGGAGCATAAAACTTATTGGGAAAGGGGGCGTAGTCGTTTATAAGGTTGCTTCCTGCTGACTTAAGGGCGATGGCATCTCCTTGGGATCCTGTAAAAGCTAAAACAATGGTTAGTTCTTAATGGACTGACCACATACATCTATAACCATTTTTAGGATAGTGGTTAACTCTATCTGGAAACTTAATTAGCAGTGTGATCTGAAGGATAATCGTAAGGAGCTATCTTGCAGCTGTTTTTGAATAATCTATTTTTTGAAAGCAATTATTGATTGGTGCGCACCAGGTTCCTGATTCTTTTTTATTTTTGTCTCTGCTGTCTGTCTATCTGTCTCTTATTCTCTCTCTCTCATATTTTTTTTTTTTATTCTTGTTTTTCTAGCAGGAGTAGTTCCGGTGGAGGCCCCATCTCGGTTTCAGATTCTTTGTAGATAACTGATGGGAGGAAATGTTATTTACAGTGGAAAACTTAAGCATTGTAGAAATTCAAAAGATATTTATATCCTTCATGACTTTAGGAGACTGGAAGCAGACAGAATGAGATGTTTGAGAGGTATAGAAACAGGGAGGAACGAGGTTTAAGATGAAGTCACAGTAATATTGGTCCCTAAATATTATGCCTTCTGTCTCACACCAGGTGGCCTTTATGATGTGAGACAGAATTTTTCATATTTCTTTACCAATATGCTTGGGTTTAGAGAGGGAGAAAGCCACAAGTTCCCAATCCAAATCCAGCCTTATTAATAGTCAAATCAGGACCATTTTTTTTTTTTTTGAGATGTAGATGCAAGATGTAAAGCAGTAAAAATTGAGAAATTACCCAGTAGTGCACGTGTGTATCAGTTGGTCTCGTAGTCTGTCTTGTACATTCTTTAATCATCAGTCTGTCTTCTATTGCAGGTGAGTAATTATTCAATGTTTAGTATCCATTTTCCTGTAAAGACAAAACTGAGAGACCCTGCCCCAGGTTTGTTAAGTGTGTTTTCCTTACCACGCATCCGTTTGTCATGTCAGGGATGAGCAGTTACTTTTCTTGTTCAGGAAGAGACTCCTTTTCGAAGCGGGCTTTTATTAGTTTTGTTGGTACCCATATCTTTTCTGTCCCTGTTGAAACAAGAGCAAAACCCCTACCCCACCGAAGCGCATACCCTGGCTTCCATTCGGAAGTCAACACATCTTTGAAGTAAATGGGTTGATTTAACTCAGAAGATTTTTCTACTACCCAATGTCTCTCAGCAGCTGAAGTTCCCTTTTCATCAGCATTAAGAAAATTTAAAGTCAATAAGGCACTATGCAACCTCTCTCTGGGCTTTTTCATTTCTTTCTTTTGTTTATAAAGCATCTCTTTTAATGTGCGGTGAGATCTCTCCACGACTGCCTGTCCTGTAGGATTGTGTGGTATCCCTGTAATATGCTTTATATCATAGTATGCAAAAATTATCTTCATTTTTCGGGAGACGTAAGCTGGAGCATTGTCAGTCTTAATCTGAGTGGGAATTCCCAATACGGCCATGGCTTCCAAAAGGTGAGTAAGTACAGCATCAGCATTTTCAGAACTCAGGGCAGTCGCCCATTGCATTCCAGAATAGGTGTCAATAGTATGATGTACATATTTCATCTTTCCGAATTCTGGAAAGTGAAACACATCCATTTGCCATATCTCATTTCCGTGTGTACCCTTAGGATTAGTTCCTGCAGGTAAAGATGGTTGGTTATAGAAAGAGCAAGTGTCACATTTTTTTAGTATTTCCTTTGCTTCAATCCAAGTGATGGGAAAACTCTTCTTCAGCCCTTTGCTGTTAACATGATGCTTTTCATGAAATTCTGTGGCCTTTAGCACGCTTCCTATTAGCAACCGATCTATTTCCTCATTACCCTGCGCTAGAGGGCCTGGGAGGCCCGTGTGTGCCCTGATATGTGTTATGTACATAGGATGTATCCTACCTCTGATGATATCTTGTAGTTGTATGAATAGTAAGGTCAAGTCTGTATCATCGTGAATGAAGTCAGCAGTTTCAATATGTGAAACAACTCTTTCTGCGTATTGAGAGTCAGTAATTAAGTTAAGAGGTTCTGTGAAATCCAACAACACCATAATAATCGCATATAGTTCTGACTTTTGAACAGAGTTATAAGGGCTCTGAGCCACTTTAGTTAGGTTTTCAGACTTGTAGCCAGCCTTCCCTAAATTGTTTGCGTCTGTATAAAATATAGGGGCTCCAGAAATTGGTTCATCTTGTACTACACGAGGAAAGATCCAATTAATTTCCTTTATAAATTGAATTCTCTTGTTTTGGGGATATTTATTATTAATTTCTCCTAAAAAGTCACTGCAAGCCTTTTGCCAAGGTTCACTGTCTGCCCATAATCGTTCAATTTCTTCATTAGTCAGAGGCACAACAATTTCTGCAGGGTCCTTTCCAGTCAATTGGCGGAGTCTCAATTTACCTTTAAAAATCAGATCAGCAATTTTTTCGATATATGTCTTCATCTTTTTACTTGGCCTATGTGGCAGAAATATCCATTCTAATATGATGCTTTCTCTTTGCATTAAGATTCCTGTTGGAGATTGTCTTGAGGGTAAAATAACAAGTATGCATTCCAAGTCTGGATCCACACGATCCACATGTGTTTCCTGAAGTTTTCTTTCTACCAACTCTAATTCTTTCTCAGCCTCATCAGATAGTTTTCTTGGACTATTTAAACCCTTGTCACCTTCTAAAGTCTTGAATAAATTAACTAGTTCATAGTTCTTTATACCAATCATGGGCCGTATATGAGCAATATCTCCTAGTAGCTTTTGAAAATCGTTAAGAGTCTTCAATTTATCTCTATTTAATTTTACCTTTTGTGGTCTAATTTTTTGTAAACCTATCTTATATCCTAAATAATTGATAGAATCTCCCCTCTGTACTTTTTCTGGAGCAATTTGCAGTCCCCAATTAGGCAATACTTTCTGTAATTCTTCAAACAATGTTTCTAATGTCTGTGGGCTTGGGTCTGCCAACAAAATATCATCCATATAATGGTAAATGATAGATTGTGGGAAGCGCTTGCGTAGTATTTCTAGTGGTTGTTGTACAAAATATTGGCATAAAGTGGGACTATTTAACATTCCTTGGGGTAGGACTCTCCATTGGTACCTCTTAGCTGGCCCTGAATTATTAAGAGTAGGCACTGTAAAAGCAAATTTCTCTTTGTCCTGTTCCTGTAAAGGTATGGTAAAAAAGCAATCTTTCAAGTCAATAACTGTAATAGGCCATCCTTTAGGTAGCAGAGAAGGCAGGGGAATACCAGATTGTAAGGAGCCCATAGGTTGAATCACCTTATTAATTGCTCTTAAATCTGTCACCATCCTCCATTTTCCAGATTTCTTCTTGACAACAAAAACAGGAGAATTCCACGGACTGGTTGATTCTTCAATATGCTGAGCCTGTAACTGCTCCTGTACCAACTGTTCTAACGCCTGAAGTTTTTCCTTTGTCAAAGGCCATTGTTGAACCCAAATAGGCTTTTCCGTTAACCATTTCAAAGGCAGTGCTGTGAGTGTCTTATTAAGAGGGCGATTCTTTTGTACAACTTGAATGGCTGGTGAATTTTTGTCATTTTTGGAAACATAGTTGATCCTTTGGCTGACATCATAACCAGGAGGGATTTTAATCTGGGTATTCCATTGCATTAGGAGGTCGCGACCCCACAGATTCACTGCTATATCAGCCATATATGGCTTTAACCGTCCTTTCTGACCTTCTGGTCCTATGCATTCAAGCCACCTCACACTCTGTTTCACCTGAGATATTGTTCCAATACCCAGAAATTGGATATCTACTGTCTGTAAAGGCCATCTCGGATGCCAGGACCGTGGGGTTATGATCGAAACATCAGCCCCCGTGTCGACTAAACCCTGGATATAAATATTGTCTATCAGTACACCCAATTTTGGTCTTTGTTCATTTATCGAAGTCTGCCAAAATATCCGTTTCGTAATTTTCTTTGGAGTTTCTGAATCTTCTTTTGAATTTATGTTATCATCTGATATCGTATGTTTTTCAAGATCAGGTATTGGGTGTTCTATTCGTCTTGAGGATGCTGGTCTTCTACTACGACCGGATATGATCTCACCATCCTCGAATTTGGAGTCTGATTTTGGGGGGCTTCCCGGGGGAAGCCCCGAAAGGCGTTTCCCGATGGCAGAGGGTTGCCTTCTTTATCTCTGGTAGATCTACATTCATTGGTCCAATGTCGTCCCTTGCCACATCTTCTGCATAATCCAGAAGGCAATGGCCTTCTGTTCGAATTAAACCTAGATCGGGCATCGTTTCCAAGAGTACTTTGTGTACAGTTTCGTCTTACATGGCCTTGTCTACCACAGTTGAAACAAGTGATTCCTTGGTTCCTCTTCCTTACCTTATCAATGGTTTGGTCTACCCAATTGTCTTCATTACTATGGAGAGGTTCAGCATTGATTGTATATTGAATCCATTCTTCTAGAGGTGCGGCTCTGATTTTTAAAGGCAGAAGCATTCTTCTACATTCTGGATTAACATGATCAAAGGCCAGAGAAAGTATTATTTGCTTTCTAGCTTCTGGATCTGATATTGCTCTATTTACAGCCGTGGTAAGCCTGTGTAGAAAGTCAGTATAAGGCTCTTTTAAACCTTGTTTGACCTTAGCATAATGCTCAACTTTTTGACCTGAGTCTAAAATCTTTTCCCATGCATTAAGTGCGGCCGTACGGCATAGCAATAAAGTATGTTCGTCATAAGTAGTCTGAGTCTTTACGTCAGCAAACATTCCTTCACCAAGGATTTGGTCCTGAGAAGCAAAGAAACCCCTAATTCTTCCTTGGTGTTCTAAGGTCCTGGCTTCTTCTCTAAACCAGCTTCTCCACTGCAAATTTTGACTCTGGTCCAAGACAGCAGCCGTTAGCTGCATCCAATCGAGGGGGAGGATTCGGTTTTTTGCAGACCATGAATTCAGGAGCTGTTTTACATAAGTAGAGTGAATACCATACATGGATATTGCCTCTTTAAAATCTTTGATGTCTTTCATATGTAGTGGCTCATAACTATACTCTACATATTCTGAGGAACCCCCTGGTGCCATCTTGGTCTGAATAGTAGCTGGGAATAATAGTGGTGGTGAAGGAGGTATCTTCGTGATGTTTACAACTTTATGTAAAGTATTTCTAGTACCATAACACCCCATTGGGGGTTGACCTGAACTGTTCTGTGCATCAGATGTATCATTGCCCTTTTGTAGTGTTGCAATATGGTCCCCACATTCTTCTATTTTGGATATAATGGGTTCCCATTTTTGGATTTTGGACACTACGGATTCCCATTCTTGGAATTTGGACAGTGCAGGTACAAATTCTTGTATTTCGGATACCATCTGTCTCAAAGTTTGACTTTCTTGATGAAGTGATTCTTCTAAAGACCTCGCCGAGTTAGCAATTTTGAGATCTACATCATTAACATAATTAATGATTTTGTCGTCCACTTTATTAATGTGGTCAACAAGTTTCTTGTTCTCATCAGTTACGTAGAGTTTATATTGTTCTAGGTCTAAAGACCTCGCCGAGTTAGCAATTTTCAGATCTACATCATTAACATAATTAATGATTTTTTCATCCAGTTTATTAATGTGGTCAATAAGTTTCTTGTTTTCATCAGTTACGTAGAGTTTATATTGTTCTAGTACAGTGTTATCATTATGTGAAAGCTTGTTGTAACCAGTTTGTAGCATATCCATCGTTTTAGACATAGCAGAGTCTAATTCACATATCCTGGACAACAGCTGCTGATTGAAGGTCTGCATCTGCTTAACGTCATCTGACAGTGTAGCGTTTGATGATTCTATAATACCAAGTTTGGATGGTAATTGAAAGTTCAGATTCGTGACCTCAGTCATCACCCTTCTATTGTGGAACAGAACATACAGAAACAGACCAAGAAATAGTAAAACTGGGGTACTGAATACCTCAAGATACTCATTTAAAAACTTGTCAACCATCGTGGAAAAATATATACCAAATTCCTCAAAAGAATAGTTGTCAGCCATTACCTCAATCTAGGTGCAATGACGCTGTGTGGTCAGAAGGTGTCACAATAACGTTTAGTGCCCTGCTGTATGGCCGATGTATAGACACTCAGCACGCTATTCACAGATCCTAGGTGTTAAAGGGTCTCAGCAGACAAAATAGAATCTTTGGAAAAAACAAATTCTCACAAGTCAAGACAGGATGTTAATTACAAGATAGAATGGTTTTAGTTATCTTTGTTCACCTACAGGAGTAATTCACAATTGTCCCAGGTTACAGGGGTTAGGGGCGGAGCTGCTGCTTGAATCTGCAGTTTTTGGGTCAAACTCAGCCAGCCAGGTTGGGGGAAGGGCGCTCGTGCAGCCGCAGTTCAAACTCAATTAAAATGAACTGAGCAGCGGTACAGCTAGGGGCGGAAGCAAGCAGCCCGGGTCTCAGCCGTTTAGCTAGGCAGAGAGCCGCGCGCTGGGGGAGGGGTGAAGTTACCGATCACGTGCGCAGCAGGCAGACAGCCCGGGTCAGCCTTTAAGCTAGGCAGCAGAGCCGCAGCCGCGCGACTGGTTGAAAGGCAGAGATACCGACCGCGCGAGCGCGCAGCGGTTAGACAGACCGACCGCGCAGCAGTTCGCGGCAGCTGCAACCGGCCCGGGTCTACCTTTAGCTAGGCAGCTAGCCGCGGGTCGTGTGCTGGGTGGGGGGGGGGTCTACCGACCGCGCGTGCAGCGAATAGCTAGGCAGCAGGGCCTAACGGCTCCGCCGCTGGTCGAGGGGCGGGGCTACAGACCGCGCGCGGCAGCTGGAAACGGCGCGGGTCTGCCTTTAGCTAGGCAGGTCGTGCGCTGGGGGAGGGTGGGGCTACCGACCGCGCGCAGCAGCGGGGCCGAGGCCGTGCGTGCGGCTGGTTGAGAGGCCTGGAGCCGCCGCTGGCGCCGGCTGAACCAGAGCGGGAGCCTCGGAAACTGATGGAGTAAGCCGTTTGGAGGTCACCGCTCAAAACCAAATCCGCACGGGGCTGGATAAGCCCTGCCCACACTCAAAACCTGACCTGAGTGTGATTTAAACCCGTCCCGTGGGCCCGCCCGTGGGTCCGGGACGCGTTGGGCGCCAGATGTAGGCGGAGTTTACCCACAAGAACACCAATACTAGAAAAATATTTATTAAAATATAATCCAGAACTCACGGTACCAGCAACAGATTACAATAGCACCTGAACAGGAACTGGAGTCTGCAGACGGACGGACGATGGAATCCCCTCTCGCAGCCCGGAACCAGGAAGAGAGTGTGTCGTATCCGCAGACCCTTTTTAATGGGGCTTTTCCCCCGCCCCCTTCAGGTCGGGGGGCCCGGTGCTCTGTATAAATGTCCCTTGACCTTGTCAGCTGACACCTGAATCCCACAACAGATAAGAGTAAGCCAAGAGAACTGCATGATGAGATCTGAATTACATGGTGAGATCTTGATTTTTAAAAATTAGTTAAAAAAATTAAAGTTCTAAACTAATAATTCTAATATCTATGTTTTCTCTGAGTCTGGTGTTACTGGTGACTTTACCTCTTGGTATATGGTTTTGTTTAGGTTTAGTTTGGGGGCATGATCTATGTAGCCTGGGCTGAAGTTGAACTCACTGTGTACATTAGGATGGATTCCTGAACTTCTTGTCTCTACCTCCCGAGCACGCACCACCACACTCGGCTTGGCAGGGAGTTTTTAAGCTACATTCTTGTATGTCTTCTCACTTTTCTCATTCTGACTTCTTGTTTTAAATAAGAACAAATGAACTGGCAATAAATCTATTCCACAGTCTGGCTTCCGCTGGTCCTCAGGCAAGGAGAAAGTATGGCAGGAAATGTATCTCTGTCTCAGCCTCTCAGAATTCCACCTGGGTCCTGAAGTGCATCTGTTGACTGGCACTGCTACATTCCTGTCTTCGGAATTCTCATCTTTTGGACATATTGTATTGCTCACTCCTATATGAGAGTAGCTCCAGCCCACTGCCTTCTGGTTTCTAGCAACTTCCATAGCTCTTGATAAGCCAAATCACCGTCTGTGGTACCTCATCAAAGAGTGATGAGCTGCTCTGGCACAGGAAGGAAGGATCAGCACTATGGTTTCACCATCACATTCCAAGATCTTATCTGAGGGTAGCTCCTCAGCCTCACCCTCCTTCCTGGCTCCTGTGGAGATCCTCCAAAAATCACAGCCCTCTGGGGATTCTAAAGTAGCATTACCATGTGGGAAGAGCTCAAAGTGGCTTTTGTCATTCTTGTGTGCCTGAACACCTTCTGCAGAATAGAACAATTTTTCTCTCTCATGGTCCCACAAGTAAATCTGGCCAATGTCAGCTTCCTCTCATGTATTTAATCAGCCTGAGAGATATTCTGTATAAAAAATAAAGAAGCTGTGGGTTTGGTCCTGTGAGTCACATTCTTCATGAGGGTTAATGAATGGTGGGAACAAAGCAAGCACCCTGCTATGGAGATGGCTCCTGTGTGTGCTTGGTCCAAACTCTTCATCTTCCACATTCTCCCTGTGCTCCAAGGTGCCAGTATCTCCATAGCCAAATTCGCCTCTCTCAGCACGCTGTCAACCTCCTTAATCCAGGTCCTCCTCCTTCTCTTCTTCCTCAGTTTCCTACACCTGCTGCTTCTGTTCCCAGGCTTACTTGTGAGTGCCCCAACCTTGCCACTCCTGGACACTCCTGGACACTTCAGCAGAAGCTGAAGTAACTTTATTGGGATATGTGAATGACTGAGCCTTAATGGCTACATTTGTGGTATCTGGCCCACACTGTTCACACCTCGTTTTTTCTCTACATTCTTAGGCACCATCTCCTCTTGGTGATTCACAGCCTGCAGCACCTGCATCTCCAGCTCTACATATAGCCAACACTTAGGTGATTTTCCTAGGCATTGAAACTGGCAAATTTCTTACTGCAGTAGGAAGCCGTGTTCTTGCCCTCCTACAACACAGCTTCTCACACACTATTAAGAGTTATTTTTTTCACTACTTCCTGCTCTTCCGTGGGTACTCTTACGGCCAAAATCTCTGGCAAAGGAGCCCAGGATCTGATACAAATTCCTCTCCTTCCTGGGGGCTCTTCAGGACTTCTTCATATTTGTCCTTATCCAACTTGTAGAAAACCATTGAGATGCTGGTTGATCTCTTCTTACCACTTATGTATCATACCTCCCTGTCTTAACGGCTATCGCAGAGCATGAATCCACGTGTCCAGTTTCTCTCCTGCAGGGCCTCTTCCTTCCACACTGCAGAGAATTTGTTTATTCTGTGACCTCACCTTTCTAATGAGTCTTCCAATATATCACCACAAATGAGTCCCAAAATCATTATGCTTTTATATCTTAGCTGTTTTTTTTCCTCTCTCTCTCAATCTCACTACTAGAGTAACAGTGATGTTGCTTCCAGTTCCCTGTATCCTTGTCTCACCTGCTTAGGATGCCACAACAAGCACCGCAAATCACATGACTTACAAATGCCAGACATGCATTTCCTACCATGACAAAGGTGGTAGAGCCCTGGATGGAAGCACTGGCAGATTTCCTGTCTCACGAGGGCCTCCTTCTTGACCACAGACATAACTCTGACCTCAAACGGCACAAGGGGCAAATTGTCTCTATTAGGACTTTGTTTAGAGATGTTTTATTCTCATTCATAAGATTCCTCCCTATAAACTACTCCCCTCCCAAAGCTAATACCCACTAATACCATCATTTTAGAAAAGAGAATTTTACCGTATGAATTTAAAAGTGAGGACCATGTTCTGAACACAGCAATCTCCTAATCTTCTATGGGCCATTAATAGTAACAGCTAACATAGTTATGATGTGTCTAGCAGGAATGCTTGCTATGAAACTCATACAGATTAAATCATTAGATCTTAATTATCACATCAGATTTTTAGCTAGGAAATCAAGAGCCGTAATAGTGCCGTTATGTGCCCAAGGTGTCACAGCTGCTGAATAGTAGGAATTGAATGTAAACCCAGATAGTCTGCTTCCAGGGCCATACTATTTGAACTGTCACCTTTACTCCTAAGGAAAGGGTCAAGTGCTGTCTCTTGTATGTCCCCTTCCAGAGTCATCAACCCCATTTCAATCAAAAGGCCCCAGTGACTGTAGGAGTAAGGAGTTAGTGGCTGCTTCTTATCCTTAAAAGTGATAAAGGGGAGCGAGGAAGGAAAGGCGGGGATGGGGGGTGAGCTGGCTCATCTGTTCCTGTTGCTTCCTACCTCCAGTCTCACATATGGGAAACATATATCTTGACCACGATGAGAAAACTGCTTTCTTAGGCTGAACATGTCAGTTCCTGACAGGAAAGGATAAATGACTTTGCCACAATGGGATGTTTGCCTGATTAGGAGGAAATACAGTCTATATGTCATTTGATTTTTACCTAAGCTGCAACCACCAGAACTGGAATTCAGATTCTATCAACCCACGATTTCACACTGTGTCTCTTTGACTCCTTCTCACTGTGATTAAGCAATAAAAGCTTAAAGGGCAAAATCTATAAATTGTTCTTCTCCATATCCCACACAGTACCCAGAACAAAGCTCTACAAACACCTGTTAAATGAGAGAATGAAAAGTTATCAAGTTCAGCTGTGCAAACCATTTCAGAGCGACATTCTTCCTCTGGAAATTTGGGGGATACAAAAAATTCACGGGCTTCATCAAGCATGGATGAATATCAGTTTCAATTTTTTTATAGCCACTTCTATTTATTAATGTATGCTTAGTGCTCTTAATACCTTTGCTGTGGAGGGGTAGTATTTTAGCAACAAGGTACACTATATGGACAAAGCTGGGAAGCTTGTGCATACACAAAGCATCAGCTATCTTAGGGTTGTCAGAGCTTTGGAAACACTGTTCATTGTGTACCTAGGGTGGTACACTTTGTGTCCAGGCATCAGTGGCTGCTGAGTGTCTGGGGACACAATAATATCCATGGTTGTTTCTCCATCACCCACAGATGTAGTAACATCAACACCATAGATTTCAAAAACTTCTGGGAGCATCAGCTCTCACACACACATATCCATACACAGGTGTGTGTGTGTGTGTGTGTGTGTGTGTGTGTGTGTGTGTGTGTGTGTGTGTGTGTGCATGTGTATGTGTGTGTGGTGTGTATGTATATATATATAATGTATATATACATGTGTGTATGTGTATATATACACATAATTAAAAATAATAAATCCTGTTTTTAAAAGAGAGAGAGAGAGAGAGAGAACAAGAAAAATGGGGCTGGAGATAAAGTTCAGCCCTCAACAGCACATACCCCTGTTGCAGAGGACCCTACTAACAATCATGTAACTCCAGTTCTAGAAGTCCAATGCCCCTCTGGTTTCCTTAGATTCTATACCCACATGCACAAACCCACACTTAAAACACACATAATTAAAATTTCAAGTGCTATGCTTAATGGCTGGAATAATATAAATAAAATCTACTTTGGATTGAAGGGTTCTGGACTATCATCTAACTTTAATTATCATAAAATTCATATGTTAGGTGTAATCACTAACACTATTATAAAAGGAAACACTGATACTCTGCAACTCTGAAATATTGGACTAAGTTTGATAAATTAGTAGATTGCAGGATTAAATTCAAAGCTGGGCAGTATGAATCAAGAGGTTCTTATGTCAAGCAGAGCTATTTTCTGATACCTAAATGCAAAGCAAAGATTTAATTTGAATTCTGTTTATAAGAAAATAAACCAGAGAATCAAACTACGGCACATCTGATGAACTATGTGTTGGGCCTCACATCCTCACTGTCCCTTGGTGACCTTCTCTGCCCTAAGGCTATAACCATCATTGATGTGGCAGGAATACTTTAAACTCTGTCTTCATGGTTCCAGATCCATCTAGCCCCCCAACCATGTTGGCATTCATTCAACAAACACTCACTGGGTGTCTGCTTGTCAGACATGAGCTATGTGCTGAGTAGAGCATAGAGTTTTTTTTAAAGGCCTTTAAGAGTTGATACCAGGGAGAAGAAATCAAGGAGTAAATCAATCAAAATCTTATTATTTTGTGCAGAATTACATTATATGGATATATTACTCATCTAACATGACATCTTTGGGAGTATTTAGGCAATTTTAAAACTATAGATAGCACTTAATAACTTTTCAAGATAAATATGAAAACACTAGAATGATACTGTAGAATAAAACCTAAGAATTGAATTTCTGGATCAAAAGCCTTGTGGATTTTTAATTTGTTGGAATTTAACAAGTTGCACACCATAAAAATTGTCACTGATCTATAACTCCTATAGAAAAATCCCTACTTTTCTACCTTTTCTTTTCTATTAATGTGAACTAGACACACTATGTACACACTATTATGATCCTGAGAAAAATGAATTAACCTCCCAAGTCCTCTGTGTACTCTGAGATTAGAACAGAAGCAAAGAACTCAAGAAACACTTTGGAAAGTGAGTCAACCACTTAGACCCAGTGCTCACTAGGGTGAGTGGAAAGAGGTGAAGGGAACATTAGCCTCAAACTGCTCTGCATGGGAACAGACGTCAATGTTTGTAACTAAGTAGTAAAAGGCAAAACGAAAAGCAATTGTAGTAGGGAAAGTCCTAAGTTTGATTTCTGACATAATGAGTTAGAAAAGCCTGTGCTCCTGGTGAGGCTGGTACCACAGTACGGAAAAAGATTCACCAAGAGAATGGCACATGTTGGTTGCTTGACAGTTGATAGTATCCACTTAGAGGACCTGCAATCACCAAGGAGACAGAGTTGTAGGAATGGCTATGTGAGATTTTCTACATTAAATTAACTAAAATGGGACTATTCACTTCAAATATGAGATGGCCATGGATGGCAGTACCATGGGCTGGAATCCTGAACTCAAGTAATAATGAGGAGGAAGATGGTGAGAGTGATGATGATGATGATAATGATGATGATGATGATGATGATGATGCAGGCTGACCATCAACCAGCACTTATCCCTCTACTTCGTAACTGTGCATGCAACGTGGCCAAGTGCCTTATGTCCCTGCTGCTATGACTTTCTTACCAGAACAGACTGTGCCCTCAAACTGTCATCCAAAATTACCCTTCCCTTTAAGTTACATTTGTTGGATATTTTATCAAAATAACAAGAAAATAACTACACTGTCTATTTGGTTTGTTGCTTCTTTGGTCTTCTGGTTGTTTGGTTATTTACTGCTAGTTTCCTTGGCTGCTTGCTTTATTGGTTGCTTAGTTTATTGTTTGCTTAACTGCTTATTTTTCATCCCATGGTGCCCTTAACACCTTTGGGGAGTATTATAGTTTCAACACATCCAGAAATTTTGGGGATCAGATGACCTGAGAATACAACTTTTATTTTTCATAGAATTTTACAAATGCAGACACATTTAAATAACATCATAAATCTATGAGGATAAAATAGCTTCCCCTATTACTCTTATGGACAATATTCAGGCAAGAAACAACAATCTCAAATTCATAACATGCCATAAGCCAAATCTAGTTTGGCTGAATCTAAATTCAGAGACCCCCATCAATGAGAGATCCTGAATCCAGAAGTAAGTAAATGCTTCCAGGATTAAATATTCTGATTCCCCATCAAATAATTCTTCCTCACCAACCTACCAACCTATCTGATGATGTCAGGTCTTATCTAGTAGTCGTCATTGTTTTCTCTTCCTCCTCTTCCTCCTCTTCCTCCTCCCCATCTCCTTCCACACACACCCCTTTCTCTTCCTTTCAGGCCTGAATTCAAACACACAGGAAAGGCTGAAAGGGCCAGAGGAGGAGTCACAAGAATGAAGCATTCTGATAATAAAAACACCTTGCCACATGAAAAGGTCAAATGAGTGCTTGGTTTCAGTATGTAATAGGCTTCAATTTGAACAACCCCAGCCATGAAATACCAAGCAATTTTCTGACCTTTTTAGCTGTGGCTACAAGCACTATGATTCTTGGAATAGCTTATGTCTATATTTGACACTAACTAAAAGAAACAAATTGTTTCTAGGTCCTCTGCTCCCATGATACAAAATACTACCTACAGGCCTGAGTGGAAGCTGGGGACGTCTGTCTATTTGCTTCATTTTGTTTCAGCTGTCAAATACTTTCTGAATCTGTATGTGCTCCATCTTAGGAACTTTATAGGTGTAGGGTTTGCCTTCCATGTAAGCTGAGAAAACAAGGCACTCATATCCCAGGCTCCTTATAGGGCATCAAACCTGGTGTTCGTCAGTCAGATGATAGTACCCTCACTGGTCTTTGAGTGCATACTTAAAGATACAAGTAAGTAGAAATAAAAATGCATTACAGAAGCAGGATCGAGAATGGAAGCAGAATTTTCTAGTTCTCAAACAGAGGAAAGTCAAGGAAGAGCACCCCCTGCTCAGGGTCAGTCACAGTATCTGGCACAACACGGTGGGAAGCGTTGTGTCTTCACAGACCAGTGACTGACACTTCCTGTTTGCTCTTGTTTCTGGCCTCATCCTTAGCCTGGATATCCAGCCTCCATAGCAACTGTCCGAGGACAGCTACATCATTTAAAAAGAATATAAAAACAGGAGCTGGATACCTGAGAAGGGAGCCAACAGAAATGGGTCGGTACAAGAAAAGTAATGAAGGAAATAAGACAGTACTATATTGTACACACAGAAACAGTCAACATTTTTAGACTTAATTTTAGAAACCTATTCTTGTTTATGCCAAACAAAAGCATCTTATTTTGCAAAAAAAAAAAAAACAGAAAAAAAGAAAAGCAAAAAGAAAAAGAATAAAAAGGAGTTTTGTAAGTTATGGCTAGTCACAGGTAGAAGAGATAGCACAATGCCTGTGATCAGATTTCACAATGTTTAAGGCAGGAACAAGGTGTAGATTGATTTCCTGCCCATATCCATGTCTGTCACTATTTCATAGGAGACAGCACCTCTGAGAACTCATAATGGTCATCATCTCCATTCTTCCAGCACCCATTGCCAGATAGTTCCTATTCTCTTTGATAACGGCCACTTACTTGGGTCTTTCTTCCTCCCTCCCCATTCCTAGTGGCCAGACTTAAGGCAGGAATTTATCACTTCCTCCTAGCACAACAACTAATGCATTTTAACTGAACTTGTCTCCAATGTGTCATGTGCTAAATTAATATTCCCAAGACACTGCCTCATCATTATCCAGAGCAAACCCTCAATGTGGGATGGCTGCCTCTGGGGTAGAATCCAAACTACTCAACGTGGCACATGAAACTCCTCATGATGCCTTCCTGCTTCCTATCTTTGTGACTTAATCACTATGTGCTTCTATTCAAAACAGTCATACTGGGTCAAGGCCTTTTTCTCATTCAGTTCTGGGAATCAGGCTCAGTTCCCTATGCACGCTAAGCAGGAGCTGTGGAACTGAGCCCAAGTAATATGTTCTTTAAACATGTACTGACGTTACGGGGCTAGAAAGTTTCCTCAGAGGTTAAAAACACTTGTTGCTCTTGTAGAGGACCCTGATTCAGTTCCTAGCACCCACATGGTGGCTCACAATTATCTGTAACTCCAATTGCTGGGGGCGGGGGGTAACATGTCCAAATCCTCTTCTGACCTCCACTGGCACCAGGCATGCATATGATATACATACAAATATGCAGACAAAACACTCCTACACATTAAAATAAATAAATAAATGTCAATTTTTTTAATTAAAAAATAGTAATAAACAATGAGGGGGGAAAGATTGGAGTTAGTGAGTAAAGGCACTTGCCACTAAATCTGACAATCTGAGTTTAATTCTCAGGATCCACAAGTCACATTGCCTTCTGGCTACACATGTGTTCTGTGACACACATGTTTACTCATAGACATACACAAAATAAATAAATGCATCAAAATGTTTTTAAACCCAGGGATTCAAAAGATGTAACAATGCATTTGGAATAAGAAATATGGAAATTTAAAAATTACATAATAGCTGCAAGATTTTTATGCTTTCAACATTATAATAACCCATACTAAGAATAATCATCATATAAAAATGCTTACTATATGTCAAACCATATAGTCACATATACATAAAGGAAAAAGAAAGTGCTGAAGGACCAGGAAATGTATTCAAAAGTGTTCTGCCAATAATGCAGAGAAAAAAACAACCACTAAGAAGTTGATATTTAAATAAAGGGAATGTGTTCTTAAAATAAGATCACTGTATGAGTAAGGGAACTACATAAATATGTTATCTTGTGACATATGTTTTAAGTCAATTCTAGAAGGAACAATATTTCCAGTGTAAGTTTCCTACTAGAACTTACAGACTACCAATGTTCCATGCAAAGCGTAAGCTGCTCATAAAACTTGTTACAGAAATGAACTGAACTATAGGACCCACTTTCTAGGAATTCAACTCAATATAATTTAGTGCCTTGTGCTTTCATTAAGCATCTGAGTGTTGATGATAGAAGAGATACAACTGTCGATGAATGTAACTGAGATCCTCAGACAGTTACTACGTGGTGTTCTAAGCATAACACCTGGGCCCTGTCCCTACTGGCTCCTCTACTCACTTGTTGGAAGACTAAATATTTATCTTGCCCACCCTCAGACATGTCATCTTCTAGTAAAGAATAATGGAATTGATGGCCTAAGCTATCACTTATTAGCCAGCCACCTTACCAATGCGCTACTCCAGCAAAATCAAACTGCTTTTCTCAACATGCTCACCTTGCTCAATTGATGGTGTGTGCCAGAAGCTCTGTTTTGGGAAGAGAGCCAAGGTTCTATTTCAAAAGAGAAGGAAAAATAGGATGATCATTCAGAGATATGTTGTGCAAGTGTGGAGGGGACCAGAAATAAGTGTTGGAGTATTTTATAATCTCAGCAGTGGTGCACAGATCTGTCATGCCTCATTCAAACAGACTGTTTCTCTGCTTGATCTGTTGTTGTGGGATTCAGGTGTCAGCTGATAAGGTCCGAAGGCGCTTATCCAGGGTCCTGGGCTCCTGGAGGGGTGTGGCCAACCCCACTGATAAGAGGCTGCTGGGACCCTGGGAGTTCGGTTGTTCCTGGTTCCTGGCTGCTGGAGAGACCAGTTTGGAATCCATCGTCCATCGCTTGGATACTCCAATCCCTGTTCAGGTGCCACTATAAGCAGCTACCTATATCGTGAGTGTTGATTTATATTCTAATAAATATTAATCTTGGACTGGTGCCTTGTAAGTAAAACTCTGCCTACAATCTGTTCCTTTAACCTTACTGAAATTATCTCACTGAATCCCTTTGAAAGCTCCATAAATACCCTCATCACTTCTTTTCATGCCACTATTTATATTTCTAATAAATAACTGTTTCATTCTGCTTTGTAATGAGCAGTAGCTTACCTGCCATGCTCTCTTTCTCAAAGTAAAGGGCACTGGATTACTATGCATATTTGGTAGAATAACAAACCCAGAGTCTCCATTAGAAATTAGAAATGCAGCTGCTGATTGTTACAGCCTGCTCAGCTCTAAAATTCCAGGCTCCTGGGGTAAAATGCTATTAAGCACAGCTAATGGGGATAATGGGCAAAAATGCTGAGACAGGGTTCAGTGCTATGGACAGCTCCAAGGCTGCCTGCACTGTGTTCTTACAGTTCTCTACAACCTGCCAGGCTTTCCGTCCTCGTGGCCCTTGTAAGGATAGCTCAAGGGCTCTCCATATGAGCATAAACCTTCCAAGTCTCAGGAAAAAGGAAAGCCTTGTCTGTTCAGGACCTTTAATGTCTTCATCTAACTAGCTGATCTCATTACACTGTAGAGAAAAGGTTGAATCCAGACTGTGGGTCAGAGTACTAGATTTTGATTCTAGCTTCCCCACTTAGAGGCTGTTTAAAAATGTAGCATGTTAGTGTCTCCATTATATAAAAATATAGCATCTGTTTCACTGAGCTTCAGTGAATACAAAGTTATTTTCATAGAGAGCTTATGACACCCTAGATATAGACTAGTGCTCAGTAGATGTAAGCTGTCAGCAGTTAAGGGCTACCACAAGGGCCAACAAGCAGCTCTGTCTTGGACAGAGACTCACAGGAGTTTGGAAAAGATCTTTCATTTCCTCAACTGCTGAATAAGGCAGTTTAAACAGAAAAAACTCTGAATATTCTTTCTAATATCTCAGGAAATTATTTCCTCTAACTTCTGACTTGTTCAATTCATTGCTGCTGCTGATGCTGATGCTACTGTTATTCCTATTTACATTCTAACCTTTTACAACTTCATATATGTGGACTTTGATCATATTCTAATCCTCCTTCCCCTTCTACTGAACCCCTTCTCCCAGCAAGTGCCCCTCCTTACTTTGTATCTTTTTTTATGTTCCACTGCTTTTAATTACGCTTAACTTCATTAGTGTGAGTGTGAGGTTACGCACTTGAACCAGGGGAACTCAGCAGAGGCAAGGGCACTGAAGAAGGTGACTTTGCATCTCCAGCATCAACTGTTTATTACCCTTCAGGGAGAGGTGGCTTTAGAAGGTCTTTTCTTAACTATGATGGGATCCTGGTGGGTCCTGTTCTTATGCAGGTAGCCACTGCTGTGTGAGTTCATAGTGAAACAACCATTGCATCTCCAGAAAATGAGGCTTCACAAGCACTCCTTCCCATTCTCAGGGCCTATTTCTGCCTGTCTTCCATGCTGATCCCTGCGGTTTGTGGGGGTGATTCAGATGTCCTCTTTAGGGACAAGCCGACAACAGTCACTTACTCTGAACACTTTGATAGGCAAGGAGTATTTTTCTGAACTGCCACCCACTGCAAGTAGTAGCTTCTCTTGTTTAGTTATTTCACATGCTGTTAGCATCCAGAGTTTGCAGGATCTCATGGGTACCACATTCCCAAGCCTTCATTTCAAACTCCTTTACTTTACTTTCCTGAATTATAGATATCCCAGGGGATGAAGGGCATACAGTTATGAACATGCTCTAACCCAGGCTTTCTTCACATTCAGAAAGCCTAACTACAGCCTTGACATTCATTCATAAATAAGAGACCCTCATAAAAGGAGAGAAAGCAGAAGACAGCAGTGTTTCCCATTCGGTGCCCTGCTCTCTGCCATCCATCATAGTCATCCTGGGTATCTGTAGCCATTCGTTTTAATAACCTCAGCTTGTTGCTTCAAGTGTTGGTATAGTTTTGCATATCTCAGTTTTCTGGTGAATGTTTCTTACTGAGTATTTCTGAAACAAATCCCTGATACCACCTCTGGGCAAACTTGTTTATGAGCTTTCCATTAAATCCCCAGTGACTTTGCACAAGTGATTTTAGAAGTGTTACAAACCCAAATAGCTTCCTGGACAACTGCAGGTTTTTTTTTTTTCACATGAGATCATGGCTTTAAATCTCAAAATCACAGCATAACTTGTTATTAATAGCATGGGGATTTAAAGCTCAACAAGGTTCTCTGGTTGACTGCTAGAAATGCAGGTTTGACATCCTCTAGGCTGTGAAATTAAAAGAAAAAATCCTAGAAGCTTGAGCATTTCCACTTCATTAGAAATAAACCTTTTATTCTTTCTCCAATATCTCATAATATAAGATCTGAAGTCTAGGATCAGTGTTTGAAGGATCCTGGAACAAGTAATTCATTATTATAGCTGCAGTGCTGGTCTGCCATTAATACTTGTATTCAATTACCCCTTGCCACTACAGTAAAGAGAGCATAATCACTGTTTGGTTAGTGTTGGAATTATTCACAAGCTTTTGCTTTGACCAATGGGATACTTGTAAATATCATGCAGCAATGATAGAAACTGTATCCATGCAGTTGGAGCTGAGCTCTTGGGCTTCCACCAAACTCATGAAGTACTTGCTCACTGGGCCTAGAAAGGGAATGAGACATGATGAACAGAATTTGCAGCTCCTACTAGACCTGTCACAGCCAACTCACGGCCAACCCAATACATGTGTTAATTATTGAATTTCATTATTATCCTTTAGAAGCTTATTTGTTCTCTAATGAAAGACAAAAATGGGGTGGATCCAGATAAGAGGGAGGCAGGGAGGAACTGGGAAGAGTACAGGGAAGGAAAACCATAATCAGGATATATTACATAAACAAATCTATTTTCAACAAAATAAAAAAGTGATAGCCTATGGCCATGTGTCAATGGAATCTCAAAGTCACTTATTATAGCATATTATAGTTGTGGCAAAGTTTTCAGTCAATGAACAAGCATTTGGACCACAGGACTACTGACTCCGTATTACCCAGAAATTAACAAGTGAGGAACCAGGCCATTCACTAGTAAAAATATAGTTTTTTGCTTCCTGCTGGGGAGCATGGCATAAGAATTCAGAGCCACATCTGAAAAGTTATGCAGCCATGATTTATAATTTGTTATTACATAACACCAGACAGACTAATAGAGAAAATTGTCCAATTTTCTTTTTCATTTTTTTAAAGAGCCTTGAGTAGTCCCACTTAGTCTCAAACTCGCTATCTAGCCAAGGCTGACCTCGAACTCCAGATCCCCCTGCCTCCACCTTCTGAACTCTGGGATTACAGGTATATGCCACCAAACTCAGCTCTTCAATTCTATTTTATACTCTCCTTCCCTGCCCTTGTCTCTATCTTACAGATAAGGAAATTCCCTTCTGAGAAGAACAGAACTGTCCAGAAGTCATGCTGTGCTGAAGGGGAAAAAAATCTAATCTCTGCTATAATAAAATGCTTAGAATTTATAAGAATCAAGAATTCCCAATAAGCATATAATTGAACTTGTTTTTACTGCCGTGGTAGAACTGGGCTGAAAATTAAAAATTCATTACCTAGTGCAGTTTACAGAAGCTATGTTTCAGCTCTTTGGAAAAGGGCTCCCAATTCACTCAATTTAACAAACATAAGAACACAAACATTACCAAACCAGGTCAGATCCCCTGGACTTTCTGCACAGAGTTCTCTGACAGTTGAAAAGGCAAAGCTGTCCTTGATGAAAAGTTAGGTTGCAAGCAAAAGACCCCTGGCTCTTAATAAATCATCCTGGATCTGTCATTCAAACAGATCTCTTATAGAAGTAACTGTACCAGGATTGCCCTATCACATGTACACACATGAACACACACACACACACATGTGTTATATAAACTATAAAGATAGGGAAGGTGAGGGTTCATTTTCACATTGAGGCAGTATTCATGGGTACAATTTTCTAACCTACAAGCAGAAATCCAAGCAGTGTGAAGATGCCTCAAAAATGGAATGGCAGGAAAGTTCAGGGCAGCTGATGTATCAGAAGCTATGAGCCCTGAAGATAAATGCCTAACAGAAAGCCTGTGCAAAACTCTCAATCCAAGACTCCACCCACATGCTGGAGAGTGAGACCACATGAGGCTTTTCTAGAGAGTGGCTGCAATCAGCTTGAGAACAGACCAAAGACCCTAGATTAAGGCAGTGCTGGAGAAGTCTGGAAGGCTAGTCCAATGGAAAAGTTATTTAACACCTCATTAACTTTTCATACCATACACTGACACATCAGAAAGGCTTCCTCTTAAGAGTAAAAGCCATTAGCTAGGGTAAGGTCTACTCTCTACTTAGCTTAACAAAGCTCTAAACTAAACTCTGGAAGGGCTTGGGAGAAACTGCTTATAGGTTGAGTCCCAACAAAGCAGACAGGTTTGGAAACCATTAAGGTTTTTCCATAAGGCACAAAAAGTATACAGCCAAGCCTACATTATTTAAGCCTACATTATTTAATAATTTTAGAGTATGCCAAAGGCAAACAAGTTATCATAAGAAGGTGTTGATAGAATTCAGTGTGTCTACAATACATCATCAATGAATCATACATGCTACAGTGTCCGGAGGACCCTGCAAAAGAAGAGGCAGAAAGAATATACAAGCTGGAAGACAGAGAAAAAGGCTCCAAAATGTCAACTTCTAAGCACAGCACCGCCAAGGCAATCATGAAGTCACAGCAGCTCAGCCTATGTTCCTACAGGCACTGGGCTCACACAAGTCAGACCCTCTCGATAGTCAACTTTAAATGGGAAGGGTTCTCATGGGGTTAGAACAATCACTTAATGTTGATCCCTTGGTAATGATTCTGGGGGAGGGGAAGGCGGACTATCCAGTTGTGTATCCAGTGCTGAATCTATTTAGGCCCCAATGGCTTTGTTCCAAGCTCAAGGTCACACAAACAGCCCTCACTGCTATACTCCATAAGACACTAAACAAAACAAAAACTAGTAAGAAGAGAAAGAGGTTTGTACTAAAAAAAAAAAAAAAAGGGACTAGTAGGGATGGGACAGAACTAAGAAGGATCAGAATACACTACATATACATATGAGATTGTCAAAGAACAAAAATTGACAATAAATAAGAAGTAACGTTAAAAGAAAATTTAAAATGTCACTATGGTGAACAACGGAAATGGGAAAGGACACTGGCCCTTAGACATTTACATAGATGCAAACTTAGTCATGTGCATCTAAAGTATAAATTCTGAAACTGAGAAGGCATTTCAGCAGTTAATAACACTGCTGCCCTCCCCAAAAAATGGGACTCACAACCATCTGTAACTACAGTTCCAAGGGATCCCATTCCTTCTTCTGGTCTCCACAGGTACCAAGCATGCACATGATACATTTGCATATATACAAGCAAAATATTCATACCCATAAAATAAATAAACATTTAAAGTAGCTCTCTTCATAATTACCAAAGTCTGAAACATTTAAATATCGTTTAGAGGCTGTCTGGGTAAGAAAATTGTTACAAACATGTAATGTCACTCAGCAATAAAGAAATCAGTTTCTGGGTACAGCTGCAAGAGGGACTCTTGGAGGTTTGATGCTGGGGACACTAGTCTGCAAAGGCAGACACTGTCTGACTTCATTTACACCAGTTTGGGGAAAGGCAAAACTATGGTTGGGGAGGACAGAACAATGGTTGCCAATGTTCACAAGTAGGAATGAGCCAACCACAAAGAGCCTCAGCAGAGAGTTTCCTAGGACAGTGGTTTTGAATACATGCCTGGTACCTGTGGAGGCCAGAAGAGATCATTAGATATCCTGAGACTAGAGTTATAAATGATTGCGAGCCTCCATGTAGGTGCTGGGAATCAAACCTGGATCCTCTGGAAGAACAGCCAATGTTCTTAACTGCTGAACTGATGTGGGATGTCTTTCTGTATGGTGTGAATTACCATAGGATTATAAAGAACTGTTTTGGCCTATGGCAAGGCATCTTAGAAGTAGGCAGTGAGTCCAAGCATAGATAAAGGGGAAGGAGGGCAGAGTCAGAGAGACATGCTGCAAGCTGCCACTCAAAGAACAAGACGTAGAAGTAAGCCACAGCCACGTGGAAAAAAAAAAACAAAACAAAAACATAGATTAGTAGATATGGGTTGAGTTAAGATGCAAGAGCTAGCTAACAAAAATCTTGAGCCATAGCATGTAGTAGGAGGTTTCTGGCCCAGACTTTTGAGCCTTGCCTCTAGGTTTAGGCCCACAAACCCACAGTCCCACAGTCCCGCAGAGACACACAGATGCTTTCATTAATTTGAGGCTGATCGGCCTAAGGCTCAGGCATATCACTTGCTAGCTCTCTACCCTTCATCTAACCCATGATTCTTCCTGTTCAGCGATGGGGCTTGGTACCTTTCCTCAGAGCAGCATGGTTGTCCTCTGTTTCTTCCAGCTACTCTCTGGCATTCTGCTCTGTGCTTCCTGTTCTCAGAGGTTTTAGTCTGGTAGCCCCACCCACACTTCCTGCCTGCCTTTGGCCAATCAGCACTTTTTATTAAACCAGTGGGTGGGACAATTATTTACCCTAAAACAACACAATCCCCTACAATAGCACATTTTGTAATTAATATAAGACTTTGTGCGATTATTTGAGACTCCTTGTCTAGATCTCAGGGCTAGTCTAGGACAGAAACTTCATACTACACTGAACCATCTCTTCAGTCCCAGGACAGTGGCAGTTACACAAACTGATAAATGTATTTAAACTGATAGGACACACACACACACACACACACACACACACACACACACACACACACACAAAACCCACTAAATTTAACTGCACATTAAAATTTAAAATAAGCATGAAGTCTGAAGGGAAATGGGATATGAATGAAATATTCTAGATGTATTTGTTCTAAATGTATTGGTTATAAGCACTGAACAAGAAAAAAAATTATCATACTGCACCAATCCAAAAAGATTGCAAAAGGTTATAAGTGAACTATATATGGAAAGTTTTCTATTGATACGTGGAGGGATGCTGAACTCATTACTCACTCAACAGACCAGCACAGATGAGAACATGTCAAGTTGTTATTTGGGTTTATGTTGCTGGTGGAAGGTAAATTGCTATAACTTTAGTGGAGGAGATTTATCAAAAAGTTTAAAAGATGCATGTGTCAGTTCATTGAAAAAAATCTATTTGTTTATAGATTTTATTTGTGTATGTATGTCTCTGTGTGTGTGTGTGTGTGTGTGTGTCTGTCTGTCTGTCTGTCTGTCGTGTCTGTGTTTCTGTAGCTGTCTACCAAGTGTGCTTGGGTACCCATGGAGGCCAGAAGAATGCATTGTATATCCCAGAGGTGGAATTATAGATGGATGTTAGTAATATTAAGTGCTCAAAACTGAATTTTGGGTCTTCTAAAAGAACAACAAGTGCTTTTAACCACTGAGACATTTCTCCAGCCCCTGAACAAATCTACTTTTAAAAATCATTCTGTAATGACCTAGGAACAAGATAATGTTTTATCAAAGCTATTTTTAATTATCTCGATGTAGGAGACAGCCTACTAACTGATTAAACAGAAGACAAGACATATAGTACAGTAGAATGCAAAGTAGCTACCACAGAGAAAAGAAAGGTTTCAAGTTCTGAAATGACATGTTTTACAAATAGCACATTCTCTCTTTCACCTGTGTATGTTCATTTAACAGTGTTAGATTTCAACGTACTATATATTCACCTACTTACCTGTCCTCTTCCTTTAGTCTGTCCTCTTCTTTTCTTCCTCCCACTTAGAGTCTCTTACTTTCCCTTAGGGTCTTCTCTCTGCATTGAGAAAAATTATTAAGTACATATTGTTAAATGACCAACACAAGGTAGAAAACATACTGAGTCAGTCTATTTAAAATAAAAATGAATCAAGGATTCCCAAGACTTCATGAGTGGAGTAAGACATTCTTGGACAATACATGGGAAGCTAGTTTCACAGATTGCCACTGCAGAGGATCTGGTTGTCTGGGGGACCAGAGGGAAGAAGGGAAATGTGTTATACACTTCCTCTCATTACTTTAAAATTATGAGCCATGAAATTGAATGACCTGTTTCTAAATATGAAAATTTTAATCTTTCCAACCTCTTGTGAAGCAAAGAATTCTGGCCTACATTATTGGACATTGATCCTTTACTCACTGATATTTCTTCATGGTGCTACAGCAATAGATCCCACAAGACAGGGATATACATTAGCCTAATCCTATCAACCATACTTCTCCCTGTAAGGTCCGCTATGGTGCTGTTGCTCTGGTCCAAGAAAGAACACAACAACCAAATAAAAGGAATACCCTAACACTGAAGACATACATGCACTGCTTATTCGTCATAAAATTTCACACTTGCCTACAAAGGCTAATTCTTCAATTATTAATTAACCTATGTACAGTTAATTTTTTATTAGAAATAACAGGCTTGCTGTGAAATAATGCTCTTGTACATTGTAAATATTTGTCCTTCCTATTGGTTTAATAAAATTCTGGTTGATCAGAAGGCATACAGGAAGTGTGGGTGGGTCTACCAGACTAAGAAAACTCTGGGAACAGGAAGAGCAGAGCAGAGAAGCCAGGGAGATGGGATGAGAACGCCACTCTGAGAAAAGATACCAAGCCAGTGGCTAAACAGGATAAAAAGCATAGATTAATTTAAGAGTAAGAGTTAGCAAGTAATATGTCTGAGCCAGAGGCCAAATAGCATGTAATTAATATAAGACTTTGTGTGATTATCTGTGACCGCTATTCCAGATCTCCGGGCTATGCCAAGCCTAGTATTACTACGTTATACTAGGCTCTTTGAGCCTAATATAAAAGGTCTAAAATGAGCTGCTAAATTTTGCCCTAAACATCTACTCTTGACTAAAATTCTTAGATTCTTAATAATATGAATAAATAATTAAGAAGAATAAGAGCTAAAATTTACTGAGCATACAGCATGCATTTAGTGCATGTGCTAAGTCTTTATTTCTTTTGGATAAATACCCAGAAGTAGAATAGATAGGTTTTTAGAAATGGGTGTCTATTTAATTTTTAAGGAAGTAGAATTAAAATCATAGAGAAATCCCACTTTTTACCCATTAAATAGACACAGTTTAAAAGACTGCTGACTCAGAGGCTTGGCATGGATGTAAAACTCTACCCCTTCACAAAGATCAACAAATTACATACTGAATGCAGAGTGGGCTGACCAGCTCTAGATATTGCTATCCACATTGGTCTAGATACTCAGGATTCCCTCACTCATCCAGCTGACTTTGTCCTGGCTCCTTCTGAGTTTGTCATCAGTTGACATTCCAAATACTTTTGTTAAAAGATTTTATATTTAATTGTGTGTCTGTGTGTGCCTGTGTGTGAGTATGTGTATGTGAGGGCAAGTACCTGTGGAGCCACAAGAGGGCACTGGATTTCCTGAAGCTGTAATTGGAGAAGGTTGTAAGACCCCAATGTGAGGTTCTCTAGAAGGGCAAGACACACTCTTCACCACTGAGCCATCTCTCCAACCCCTGACACTTTTTTTTTTACATTAACTTACTGAACATTCTTTCCAATTCATTCAGTTCAAATGACTTTTACAATTCAAATGCTAAACGTAATTTTCCAGTTTAATAAAATTTGTAGCCAATCACATTGTCTTGGTTCCGATTACAATTTCCCTTTGTTCCAATTACAAAGGGAAAATCATTTTTCCCATCAAATCAGTCAAAGAAAACTCATAAGAGAAACAAATAAAAATGCTTGTAAAATGTCTGTAAGGTAAATTAAAAACAAGAACTGCAAAAAAAAAAATAGGAATGTAAATTATTAGCCACAAGAAATACATTAACTATTTTTTAGTCTAGAAAACACCCTAAATAAGATCTTGTTTATTATCACAACTACAATGTTAGATAAATATTATAAAAGTTCGCCCTTCCTATCTGTAAATAACAGAACAAGTTTAAAGTCAAGAAATGACTTGCCCAAGATCACACAATTAAGTTATCCAAGTATGACTCAAAACCAAGTTGATGGTTTCAAAATTGTGGTATCTTTCTACTACATGGGCACATCTCACTCTAATTACTTAAACTGTCTACAAGAAACCCTGACCCATGTAATCAATCTACAGTAGACTTACAGTTCTCTGACTGACCCTGATCACTAGAGTTAAAATCCCATAGATCCTTCGAAGCATTCTGATTGACATTTCTTTCATGATGCTATCAGAAGCTAACAGACTACCTCAGAGCCAGGAAGGGTGTCAATGCAAGAGCTTCTTTTCTGATCCTGCTCCAGATACTGAAGATTCTAAAGATGACATAGAAATAATATGGTAATGTAAAAATGTGGGTTCTGAAAGGAAAGCAGATCTGGATTCAGATCAATTACTATACCTATGTGGTCCTGATGAAGCTACTCCACCTCTTTCTGGGTTTCCCTGTGTATAAAATACTTGTGGTGATACCTGTCTTCCACAGGTATCTTCTGAGGATTCAATTAGATGACATTTGAAGAGTCCACAACTGTTGATGCTCAAGAAATGTCATGTATACCGTCTTTAACACCAGCACCAACATCACATGTGTGAAGCTCATGAATTCATGAGCAGCTTTGTCTGATGCTCTGCAATGCTATCTGTCACCACACATCCTTGTAGAAAACAGATGCTTATCTACTTGGAAGCTTCTTTGATCTAGATTTCAATTGCTTGGTTACAATCTCAGTCAACAGAATATTTGCATGGATGTGCTCTCTACATTCAGTCATGCACTCATCCATTATTGCTGCTCTTATTCTGAGCCAGGTATTAGGTCAGGCCAGTAATGTTATCTGATAAATTGACACATAAATGCATACTTATCTTTGCAGGGAATACTAAGAAATGAGCTAGCCTCCTTCTAGCAAATATTGCTCTCTAGTATCTATGCATAAAAGCCCACTTCCCACAGTTACCATACCATGGAAAGGAGCTTCTTACTGGACCCAGATTGCATATTTCATAAAAGGACTCTAAAATTGCATTTATTAGATAAGGTCGCATGTCTGTTTAGATTAGAAGCAACTAATAAATGAAATGCTGAAATAAATACTCAAATTCGTTGACAGAGCCAATTATGTAACTCACACAAAACAAAGAATTCAGAAGTCTGTTCCCTCCTTCCCAAAGGACTGCTTTGCACAGAGAGGGTACCCAAAAATACTAACTACAACTCGTTTGTTTTTATAAAAAAAAAAAAAATACATCTACCACAAAACTCAGATCTCATAGCTGCTGTAACTATAAGTACAAGGCATTAGAAAGAACAAGCTAGCCAAAATTCCAGCACAAATGGAGGAGGGTCTGATGAAGTCCCATCCCTAGCTGAGGAGCTATTGGAAACTGATGGATTTTCGGGGAGAGAGTTGGATTACTGATTTCCTTCACATGGATGTGGTTCCTGAAAGGCTACACATGAATGCTCTAGTAGATGGCCCTACACCTGTGTACACACAGGCAGTACTAAGTAGACTCAGTAACTTTATTAAAGAAGCACAGAAAAGTGGGACAGAGATGTGGTGAGAGGTCAGGGGAAGAGAGGGTGTAGATAGATTTGATTAAAACATGTTATGTGCATCTACAAAATTGTCTAACAATAAAGAACTTCATGAAACCTATGTAAAATGCTTTTGCCAAACTAAAAGCCATTTTGTTACAAATGATGGAAAGTAATTTAAGTGAAACAAGCAAGATACAAGAAGATATGCATGTTTCCATTTATATATGGGAACTAAAAATGTTCTCAGAGAATGCAATAAAATAGTGATTATTAGGAGAACAGGTTAAAAAAAAGTTGGGAACATTAAAAAATGGATACCTAAATAAAGTAAGTTATCATGTTCAGTAGCAGAATTGGGTGACTATAGCTGTTTATGTAGAGCTAGAAGGAAGCATTCAAAGGTGCCAACATGTAGAAATGGTAAGAAAACGGAAAGGCTATTTATTCTAACTCAGTCATTAAGCATCATGTACATGTGTCAAATTACCACACTGCACCTCCAAATATAAGCAATTATATGTCAATTATAAAGAAAAAAGAAAATCGTTCTCTACATAGTGAGTAAAACTTTCCATATTTGATGTCTGATGAGGATTACTGGATAAATGTAATCAATAAATTTAAGGTAAACATAAATACTATTATTAGTGTGTTTTATGATCTGAACAAAATGATAAAAAGTATGAACAATAATACTTAGTACCAAAAGCATGTTCTGTTTGCTAGCAACTTCTCTAGGTTCTTTTTATGTAATAGTGATCTGACCATTACTAAAAAGCCATACTATATACATATCAGTAGATATCCCGTGTAAATATGTAACTCTCCATCTACACGTGTAGAAGCAGAAGTCAGAATAATCACTTCACTCCCCTAACAACAAAGATCCAACAGTAAAACAACAATTAAAACCAGAGACTACAATCTTAATTTTTTTAGTTAGCTAGAAAGAGGACCCTAGAGACCCATCACTTTCTAATAGTGTATTATTCTTCAATCCCTAAAAAGTTAATAATTTCTCAACTAATATTTTCTGAATCTAGACTTTTCAGGTATCAAGTTTTTTGACAAAACAAACTGTGCATTTTATGAGAAAGCGTCATTTAAAGTATATCGTCCCTATTTGCAATTATTTATCATCATGGCCTGCAATTGGCAATACACTCCTACAATGATGTGTCTCTATTTCATTTCATTTAACAGACATATTATAAGCAAGCAGCAATAGGTGGCCATTTGCATGACATTTATTTCTTTCACACAGGGAACTAGCAGGAACTGGAAGATTCAGAAGGTTTAAGTCAGAGGACACCACTTTTACAAATGAAGAAGGATTTGTAGAGGAACAGCGTGGAGGGGTGAAGTTGCTGGACTGGAAAGGTTGTGTTTCCAACACAGGAAATTCATTTCACTAGCAATCTGCAAACTGTGTTTTATTAAAAATGTAATTTCCACAGGACTCTTATTTGCCAAGCCCGTTGATGGTGTTGACATTTGGAGCTGCATTAGGCCTCTAGTGTCATCACAGAGCTCTAGAATCTTTTTTGTCTGGTTAAGTGTTTGAGGGGAAGTCGTTTTCTTCTCAAAAAGCATGCAACCCTTTATAACAGCAACATCTCAGGTTATTATCAGCATAAAAAGAAAGAACAGAAGCTTGGGGTCTCTTTCACAGTCATTTCCATCCTACTCAACTACTATATGATGGCACAGTCACACATCTCCAGGAACCCCGAGACTGGGAGGGACCCACCTCTGGCTTGATGGTATGCTCTTACCAAACTTAGGTTCATATACAAGCTTTTGTCCTAGAGTCCCCACTTTTTAGGAGCTTTAGTAGGTTCAACACACCTACTAAACCTTGCAAGCCACTCTACTTCCTTCCATCCACAAACACACCCTACAACACATTTTTCCATGACCTCATTGCAACCATGTTTACTGCCTGCCAGGTCAAGATGGAGGAATACACTTTAAAGCTAAAATTCAAGACAGGGCTGCCCGGGCCCAAGTCATCCTCTCCTTAGTAGTGTGGACCCTTGCTTTCTTCGCCTACAGTAACAGGGGTAACCTTTGTCCCACCACACAGGACATGACAATGATGGAAGATAAACTTTGTCTAGCACTGAGGGGAGGGTCATGCCCTGCAGCAAGTGCTTTTCCTAGATTTAGTCTCACAGTTTGGATGAGAGAGAATAGGAACAAAGCCCACCACCTCCCCTGTGAGGCTGGCCCACCCTCCCAGGTGGGGCTTGCTGCTGTTTAAAGAACTACATTGAATAAAAGGCTCAAACCACAGCTTTCTGTAAGGGTCAGTCATTCCTGCACTGACTTCAGGATGTCCGCTGTGTCTCTTATCTCTACTAACTTTGAAGACTTGAGTTAATTCATCAATTAAAGTGAATAGATTTTATCTTCAGTACAAACATATTACTAATGTATACAGGTACATAATCCCACTGTTTTAAACTGTAATGGAAAAACCAGATACCCATGTTTAAAAACATGTTAAAATGGTCATTCATCTAACTACCTTTTAGGTATCAACAACAGCACCCTTACTAACCAAGCTTCCTCTTTCAAGGGCCCTACACAAGAGGCTACACAAGAGCATTCTTACGTGTAGAAGTATAGCTTGTGATCCAATTTTTCTCTCTCAAGCTCCAGATGAATGAGTTAGGAGTAGCAGTGTATCCAGAATTGTTTGGTGACTTAATACTTTTACTAAAGTGGTTGGAGTGGCAATCCCTTGCAAAGATTCTCATACTTTGGCAGGGAGCCATCTTGAGGCCAGAGAACACTCAGTTCCTAAAAGTAATGGCATTTTCCTCAACATGTGGTTGGGTAGCCGCCTATATCAAAGGCACTCAGTTTTCCAGCTCACATCAAAACCAAGAGAATCTAAATCTCTGACTACTACAGTATGACCCATTGGCAAGTATCTTAGTTGTGGTTTCTATTGCTGTGAAGAAACACCATGACCATGGCAACTCTTATAAAGGAAAACATTTAATTGGGTAGCTTACAGTTTCAGAGACTCAATCCATTATCATCATGGTGGAACATAATGTTATGCATGCAGACAATGAGCTGAGAATGGAGGAGGACCTACATCTTGATTCCACAGGAAATAGGAAGTAGTCTGAGACACTGGGCATAGCTTGAGCATATATGAAATCTTAAAGCCCACCCCTATAGTGACATACCTCTTTCAACAAGGTCATACCTATGGCAACAAGGCCACTCACTATGAACTTATGGGGCCAATTACATTCAAACACCACAGCAGAATTAGAAACAGAAGTAGCAATAGCACAACAGCAATACTAAAAACAGGTCACATTCATTTTCTTCATATAGCCAGAAAACTGTGCCATGTGTTTCCATACATTATCTCCCTGAAGCCCTTCTACAAATCTGTAAGGCAGCTACACTTAAAACCAAAAGTCATTAAACTACTCAAGAGTGGGGGAATGATGGGATTCCAGAATCCTGATTCTAGAACCCAGCTTTTAACTACTATGATACATTCCTGAGTAGAGAAGAAACTTCTAGAAATAGACCTTGCCAGTGAAGCCATTCAAAAACCCTACAGGCTTGGCTGCTCTTTTAAAGGACCTAGGTTCAATTCCCAGTACCCACATGGTACTCAAAATCATCTGTAGCTCCAGATCCAGGGGATCCAGTGCCATCTTCTAGCCTCAAAGGGCTGTGTTATCACTACACAAAGGGATAATTGTGTGGAGTGTGCAATTTGGGCTGGAGTTTGGATCCACAGCACCCACAAAATAGCTAGCTATGACTCCATATGACTGTACTCAGCCCTGGCAGATAAAGAATGCTGGAGAATCAATGGGGATTGCTGGAAAACTGGTGTAGTCAATAAAACAAGCTTCAGATTTTGAGAACATGTTTCAGCAAGTAAGATGAAGAACAATGAAGGAAGACACCTAATGTCAACCTCTGCCCCTGAGAGTATACACACAAGCATATGAACCTACACACACCTGTATACACATTTACATACTACACACTCGCGCGTGCGCACGCGCGCACACACACACACACACACACACACACACACACACACACACACACACACACGAAGTGGGTGAGGAAGAGTTCTGGCTGCTCCTAGGAATGAGTATCGTAAACCCAAGGGGAACAGTGGCAAGTACGAGCAATGTGCACTATTCGTCATAAATTTAAAGGAAAACAGAACAACCCCTGAACCAGGCAGTATCCACTCTAAATAATGAATTATGGTACCTGCTGAAGGCTTTGGGTTGGAACCTGAAATTCCAAGCCCAATGAAAGCATTTATTTTATCAAACCCTGAACACAATGCAAGTTGCTTGCTCCACACAATTATCCCCTTTTATGATGATATGGCAACTCTCTGAGGCCAGAAGAAGGCATTTGATCCCCTGGAACTGGAGTTATAGATGATGTGGACCACCATATGGGTACCGGGAATTGAGCCAGGACCTCTGGAAGAGCGTTGAGTGCTCTTAACCTCTGAGCTGTCTTTCAGTCCCAACAAAGATTCTTAAATAAATAAACCTTTGAAGCTGAATGCTCATATTTATTTTGACCAAAAGGACTGGCTCTGGCTTCTTTGTTAATGAGATCTGCAGTGTTTATGCTGAGCAATTCTTGCAGGTAAGAGTGTGTAGGAGAAATGACAAGTCTCTGGAGCAGTGACTATGAAGGGGTAAGTCCTGGAGTGAATCCTTCCTTGCTGTGAATTTTGCTGTTTGGCATCTTGGAGGAAAAACCACCCACCAGCCGTTGTCCCAAGGCTGGAGCTAGACTTGGCATTTCAACAATATTTGAAGTTTCTGTAAACACTCTGTCAGGGATATACAAATAAAGTGAAGCATTTGCATTTGCTTGGCTAAAAATCATCCACAGTTGGCAATGGGCCATGGCAATGGAGGGGTCTCTGCACATTGGCAATGGGCCATGGCAATGGAGAGGTCTCTGCACAGTTGGCAATGGGCCATGGCAATGGAGGGGTCTCTGCATAGTTGGCAATGGGCCATGGCAATGGAGGGGTCTCTGCCCAGGGCAGATTTGTTATTTAGTTTTTATTTCCTTCTTTCTTCCTTTGCAGTCACATTTTTCCGTTCTGCGACTTTCTCCTTTTGATGCAAGGTAAATCTGGGTCCCCTTTTGGGATTCTTGGTCTCATTAATAAAAGAATTTAAGAACTGACTCAAACAGAAGCTCAAGGACATTTTTATTAGAGTTTGTTTTTTCTGCCTGCCTTTCTTTCCTTTTCCTAACCGTACCCCTAAACCAAAAGAAAACTCCCAGAGCAGACAAACTATAAAGGGCAGGCTCTTCCCAGAAGGGGCAAATGTAGGAGAGAAGTGAGAAAGCCATGCTGTGTAGGTTGGCTTGGAGCTTAGACGTGTGCCTCTTAGTGAGGAGCAAGACTTTCGAGAAAGACCAAGGAAACCCGAAGTGTTCAGGAAAACATCCTTAGAAGATGTCAGAAATCTCAAATAAGACAACTGAGAAGAACTTCCCTTTTATCCTGTAAAGCATCTGTTCGGTTTTCTCTCGGTCTGCTTGGAAGCTCTCTGTTTCTTTTGAAATGTAAAGCCTTTACCAGGACTGTCTTGGCACAGATCTTATTTTAAGTCAGCCTGAAAACTTGGGGAAACACTTACTTTCCATCTGTCTTAATCTATGTCAGCGTTGCTATGACAGAACACCACAAGCTGTGTGATTGGTGACCTGCAGAAGTGCGCTTTGGCTCAGGACTCCGGAAGCTGGAAAGTCCAAACTCAGGGAAGTTGCATCTGGCAAAGTGCTTCATGCTGTGTCTGCCTATTGGGGATCAGGAGAAAGGAAGTGGGCAGAGCGGAGAAAGGCTCCCTCGTGAGTAGCTGTGACCTAACTTTAGACAAGATCTCATGTATCACACTCATTATACAGTTCCAGACGACCTTGACCTTTGGGTTCTTCTGCCTCAACCTCCTACGTGCTGGGATTGCAGGCACGTGCCAACTACACTGGTCACCCAGTTTCTCTGTTACCGGAGGTGGGGGGAGGGGAACCAAACCCAGAGCTAGACAAGCACTCTGGGCAGGGCTGCACCCCAAGCCTCCAGTCACCTCTGCAAGGTCCCAGACTTCCATGCTGCTGCGTGGGGGACTAAGCTTCCAGCTCATGACCCAATAGAGCCATTCAGAGCTTGTTGTTTCCCTTTATAATTGGCTCTACATCTTTCTTCAGGAACTGTTACTCACAGTTTACGGGCGTGTCCTCAACCATCTCTGCCCTGGCTTTCTTTGCATCTCTTTCAGCCTTCCCTATCTCCTATACTGTCTAAACTCTATCTCATCTCTAATTAAACCTTCTCCTTGCTTCCCCGGATTCCTGCTGGGAGCTTCATTGTATTGTACTTTTTTTTTGTTCCACACATTTTAAGAAAATGATGACTTTCTTTTTATCTCACTCAATATAAATGACCTCCTGAGTTTTCTATTTGTTCCCTGGGATGTTGAAAAACAAGCCTATAGCAAAGCCAGGCAAGCATAGGGACTTTTGTCCTGACCAAACTGGGCAGCTACTACTCATCTCCAGTCATATAAATATATATATGATAGATATATATGATATATATATGATATATATGATATATATATATATATATATATATATATATCATATATATATATATATATCAGCACCTGAGGCCCAAATGCTGAGCTTCAATCCTGGCCACTTAGGGCTGTGCCTAGTTACCAGCTGTCTCTGGCGCCACCTGCTGGCCACTCACTCTACCAATCAGTCACCTGAAAACTAAGATAAAAGCTCCTGGAGAGGAGACAGAGTGCCTTAAAGAATGAAAATCCTTAAGACTTGGGCAGAGGTCAAGGCAGAAAATACTTGCCAGGGAAATCTCCCCTGCTTCCTGGATAGGTCAATCGTTTTTTGTTGCATTACTGTGGTGTATGTCAACCAACCTCGACTGTTTGAAAGTCCTGAGGTAGACCCAGCAGTTCTTAGAAGGCAGAGCCCTCTGTCAGCCCTACAGTTCTATAGACATGTGCCTTTTTGACGTAGGAAAACTGCCTCAACATGAGCTCACTCAATTGCTCTCTAGCATTGAAATTCCATGAAACTATACATTATATGCCAAACCTTCCACACCACCGTGCCAATACATTGACCAGTATGGCGGGCAGAGGTCCCATTGGCCGGGAGATCACTGACCCCCTAAAGCATGGCTAACCCAGCCCAAGACATGCTTAATGTGAAATGCATAATAAATTTTGAAAATTTAGCATGAAATCAGTCTATGAAATATCTTTAGTTTACCATTGATTACATACAGATATGATCATATTTGGAATGTATTGAGACGAATGACATGCTGTCAGGCCTGAGACATGATGCAATGGTTAAGAGCATTTACTGCTCTTGTAGAGGTCATGAGTTCAGTTCCCAGTAACTCACATGAGGCAGCTCAAAACTGTCTGTAGCTCTAATTCTAAAAGATTCAATGCCCTCTTCTGACCTCCACAGACCTTCATATAAGATACATAACTTCATGCACAAATACATATAATACACATAAATAAAAATTTAAAGACAAATATTTTAAAAGTTTAAAAACTGTTATCAAAATTCCCCTCACCTATTTCTCTATACTTTTTCACTGTGGCACTAAAAATGTTGGAATTGCCTACATGGCTGACATTGTATTTCCATCAGGCCACACTAATCTGAACAGTTTAGTGCAGAAGGCACCCAGTTATCTTGTCCAGCCAGCTCCCTGAGTCATGAAGGTTATGCATACGAAAATTCAAACAATTATACTTCAAGATTATTTAGGAAAAAGAGTGGTACAGAGCATGTGTGAGTTGTATGTGGCTGTTGACTAAAACAACTCGATGTAGCGACTATTTGCACAGGCATTGTAAGGAACTTTGAAATGAATCAAGCATACAAGATGCTCAGTTTATATGCACACACAACAGCATTTTGCACAAAAGATTTGAGCATCCTCAGAAGACCTAGAACCAACTTCCTCCAGATACTGCTGAAGCACCATCAGCAGAAGGAAGACCATCTCTAAGATCCTTTTCACTTATTTTTCTTGCCCTTTCTCCCTCTCTTGCTAGGACACTGACCTTGATCTCAGAATGGTGAAGACAGCTGTCTCATGACTCATCAGCCTGGCCAGGAAATCTTTGCTAGAAGAAGACATATTTAAGGATTGTGGGGCAGGGCTGGGGAGATGGCTCAGTGGCTAAGAGCACTTGCTGCTCCTCAGAAGAGCCATGTTTGTTTTCCAGAACCCATATTAGGAGGTTTATAGCCACTTGTACTTCTAGTTCTAGGACCAATGGCCTCTTCTGGCCTCCAATGGGTATCTGCATGATGGTGTATATATGGTGTATATGTATGGTATAGATGTGTGTGTGTATATGTACATATATGTCTGTATATATCCACTCTGACACACACGATAAAATATAAATAAATCCTTTTTTAAAAGAGCTGTGAGCTATATGGGAGGAGACATGCTCCATGCAACTCAAGAACTACAAATGATCAGTATGGTTACAAGTAGACTGGAATAAATAAATAAGAATGAAAACATGACATCTAATTTTTAGCTTAATATAGCACATACTTTGTATATATATATATATATATATATATATAGAGAGAGAGAGAGAGAGAGAGAGAGAGAGAGAGAGAGAGAGAGAGAGAATTGGCCAGTGTATGTAGAAATCAATAAATTTCTCCCTTACCTTAGAGAGTTGAAGTTTACAGAACCCTTTAAGGGACAATTTAGGAATATGGGGAAATGTCCTTATTCGACTGGACCACAACGACTCCATCTCCATAGGCTTCTCTCAGCAGCAATCACAACTAATGTATGTACTCAGTAAACTCACCTATAGGGACACTCCTTACCTTGAAAATTATTACAAAAATAATGCCAACCCAAGGGATTCTAAACATAATGGCTTGAAGACGGAATGCTAAGTGTGTATCAATTGCGTACCTGAGTCTTCAGTGATAAACTCAGCCTGTCCTTACTCCTCATGTCAGGCCATGTGATCCTTTAAAAATTAACCATATCCTGGCACAAAAGCACCTCGGTGCTTTCTTGTGCCGTTAGGACCACCAAGCCTTCCTTCCCCTGTATGGTCCTGGAGAATCTGGACTTATTTCTCTCACCGGTAATTCCTCTCCCTGGCCACATCTGCAACCAGCCACCGGGACCTTCTTTTAGCTCCCCAGCCTTTTCCTTGGCCTCGGATTTCACTCTAGCCCTCTGATTGGATGCTTTCTGTAACCCCACTCCTAGTCCCCTGGATGACAAAAGCCTCTTCATCCGGTTGGATTCAGTTACAAATGACACTTCTCCAAGAAAGCCCTTCGCTAAACTCTCAGTCTAACCCGGGTCTCCTCTTCGTGCTTCAAATCCTCTTCTTTTTCCTCCTTGTAACTTATCCCCAGGTCTGACTCTGCATTCCTTTCTGGGATTACCCACTCGCTGCCAGCTGACCACACAAATCCCACCTGGTGTGCAAGATATGTGCTGTCAACGTGTGTGGATAAACATTTAGTACTCTAATAAACCAAAGGCAGGTAGGTCCTGAAATCATATATGTAATATGATTTTAATATAAATAAATATGCACATAATTATTTCTGAATATAGAAATCAAAAAGACCAGGAAGAAATCCAAGATGTGAACAGCAATTAGTTCTTTTTTTTTTCATTAATCTGGATTTTCTGCAGTGAATATATCTAACTTTCAATGCAGGTTGTTTAAAAATAATAATTGAGCTGGGCAGTAGTGGTGCATGCCTTTAATCTCAGCACTTGAGAAGCAGAGGCAAGCGGATCTCTCTGGTCTACAGAGTGGGTTCCAAGACAGCCAAGATTATTATATAAAGAAACTTTGCCTCAAAAAATCAAAATATAAAATAAATGAAAAAGTCCTGGCTCAAGTCTCAACTCCTTTATCTTTAATCTTTTATCTGTATGTATAGATATATTTGAGATTACAAGGGCGCATTTCTCTGGGTTCTAGGGATCAAACTCATTTCCTCATGCTAGTGAGGCTAGTAAGGCATTAATAGAATAGCACACATATAAAGCACATTTGTGTGTGTGTGCGCGCATGTATTATGTGCACAAAAGCCACAGAAGGACATAAGGTGGCTTATTCTGTTGTTCTTTGCCTTTTTGCCTTGAGTTGAGGTCTCTCACTGAACCTCAAGTATTTCTTGACTTGATTGACAGTAAGTCTCAGCTACCCTCCTGTTTCTGCATCCCCTAGCACCAGGGATACAGGCACTCACAGGATATTGGGGATCCTAACTCAGGTCCTCATGTACAACAAGTGCTCTTGCACAGTGAACCATCTCTCTAGCCCATGTAAAAAAAATTTTTTACACATTTCAGTTTCTATTCTTGTCATCTGGGGAAGGGGACACTCTACTGGGTAGGGTAGTGTGCATTTACAACCACCATGAGGAACTGACACTTGAGTAGCTGGGGACCTGGTCTCCCTTGTGACTTATTAAGAGTTATGACTCTCTAGAGAGGTGAAAAGTGGAAGCCATTGAGAATCCTGGAGCAGAGTTCAGATGTAGAAGAAGCAGGAAGACCCTCAAAGTTACAGGGATGTCTCCCCCCCCCCCCCACACACACACACCAAAACAGGACTGCAGGTCAGAATACCAAAAGCCTTGTAATCCTTCTTAAGACAAGTAATTGTACTTACTGATGGAGACTCCTAAGATCCATAACCCCCAATCATCTTTGTCATAAAGTGTAAAACAGAACAAAATCATTATATAGAGGACTTTAAAGAGGTGGGTAAGCAGGACTAGAGAGACAGCTCAGTGGTTAAGAGCACTGACTGTTCTTCCAAGGGATCTGGATTCAATTCCCTGCTCCTTTATAGCAGATCACAACCATCTGTAACTCCAGTTTCAGGGGATCTGACTTCTTCTTCTGGTCTCTCTAGACACCAAGTATGTACTGGTGTACTGCTACATGTAGACAAGTATACATAAAACTTTTTAAGAGGAAGAAGAGGTAAAGACCCAAAATGGTGATATTGGAGCAAATGGAAAGATAGAGAGGACATTTAACAAGTCAGAGACAAAAATCCAAAAGAGGTACAACAATTGACCTCAAATATCAGAATGACCACAATACATAAAAGGAGTGAGATTTCTTCCTTGTGGGTCTCAAGGTCAAGGGTAAGCCCTACAGGTGGGTGTTAGAGAGAAGCAAGTTCCTAGCTCAATAAAAGAGGCACATTTCAGTAAATCATTATAAGCAATGCAACTTTGTGATTCAAAGTTAAAGACAGTAACAAAACTGCCCTAGACAGTCTGCTTTCAAAGTTCACAAAAGAGTGCTAGACACTGGAGCTGGGGATACATAATAGAATCAGAAGTCCTTAATTCCCTGTCTACTAGGAAAGAATACTAAACCCAACACCCTGTAAGATTACTCTTCTCAAATTTATGGGTTCATGGCCCTCTAAGTATGTCTTGACTTTCCAGCAAGTTGCCTTGCACATAATAGCTTGAATTACCTTCAATGCACTTTGACCCATATAAGTCTGTAAGACTGAACTAGCATCTCTGTAAAGAATGTGCACAGATCACCACAGGCCACAAATATCCTTTGAGACTTCCAGGTATGCACAGCAGGGTACCTCTGCTTTGACCTCTTTTGGACTTGTTATTTCAATTCTTCAAATATCTGTGTTTTATCCTTCAGTTCGACACCAGTCTCTTTGACCTGTACAGCTACAGAGACAAACAGCATCTTTCCTTGAACAGGCTGGATCCAAGCCAAAGAGTGGAAGCAACCCACTCCATCAAGATCTTGAACAACATCTGTGTTTTTTCAGCTCAGCATTTGCCATCCATCACCAAGGAGACCGGAACATAAAAGTACAAGGACATTTTCCTGAACCCCGAATACTCTATTCTCCAAGGCTGGAATGTTTTTTCCCTTTCTGCAAACAGTAGACCAGATGGTCCCCCAAATCTTGGCTTCTGTGACTTAACTCTAATTACAACGTTAGTTAGCAATGCATTTGGTGATTCAAAATCACCAGTAGAGTCTTTCCAGGCAGTCAGGCTTCTCTTTTTCAGGATGGGTTTGTGGGTTTGTCATTCGCCTTGAGCTAGCTTTCTGTGCTATAATTACTTAGAAATGACATGAGCCCAGGGCTACCCAACCCTAGCTGAAAGCAATGAGTGCTCCAGGAGAGGAGAGGAAGCTGCAGCCAGATGGCTAAGTAGCCTCTGATGGTATTGCAGTCAAACTGGGAGACACAAATCAGGAAATGCTCCTCAGCTGTGTACTGCCACCAGCTAGGTGTCAAACACAGAGGTGCACATATGTCTACTTCAGTGCTTTGTGGAGATGATTGAAGAAGAGCCTGGAAACTGTAAACACTGGGAAAAAAATGTTTCCTAGGTCATCTGATCCACATCTTTCCAATAACAGGAAAGTCCCACAAAAACCTCCTTCAAATTCAGTTCACTTTCCATGAAGGAAACTCAAATTCAAGAGGCAGCCCATTTTATGTACAGATACTATGAAGTTTCTTTGCTTTCAGCAACATACCTGCCAACTCACTTTAGCTTGTACTTATAAGATTTTGTTCTAGTCCCTAGAGATAAGCAAGAGGCATGAGGCTTCTATGCCCATGGGGGAACCCTTTTCAAACAATTAAGGAAGCTTTTGGTTTCTCCTAAATCTTTATTTCTTTAAATATTCCACGTTTCTAATTGTTCCTTACTTAGTTTAATCTCATGCCTCTGCAGTTCACCTGCTTCCACCTTTCCCTGGGGAAATCTGTTCTCAGCCATGCTAAATGTACCTGATTAGCTTCTACCCACCTGACCCCACCTTCTAGCTACCTTTGAGTGGTCCCAGGAAGCCATCTGGCACAAGCACAGCCCTTATGAACATCCTATACCTTCAGTTCTGAGAGAAAAGATGGGGTTAAGATTAGCCTGCTGTCCTCAGAGCCAGAAGCAAACTCAGGGAATCTCCATAGCACATCTCCTTCCATTTATACCAAACTCACTGTGATATCCCAAATGCTTGATTGTAAAACCAAAGGCAAAAAAGTTCTGGCTTCTTCTGAAGGAAAATGAGGGTTGTAAGAGGAGCCAGAACCAAATGAGCCTGAGAGGGTGAAGGTGAAAGTGAGGTCAGAATAAAAAAATCATACCCAAACTTGCACCTGTGTTTGGACAAGGTCAACAGGAATGGTGAGCTCAGGCTGAAACTTCAAGTGATTTTAAACATATCCCCGGCAGCTGCACTGTGGATACTCCGCTCTCTGAACCAGAAGATTTGCAATTCTGAGTTTTGGTCTGCTGAAAATATATAAACCTTCAAAACAACAGGGCCTGTATAACTTTTTAGAAGAACCCAGGGGTCAAAGTTCAGAAGCATCAACCTAGAGCAGACCCTGCACCCAAAGACAACAATTTATTCACCTCAGTGGCCAGGTTTCTTTTAACTGGGTTGACAGCTTAAGATACCTGCAAAGTTAAAGAGGCCTACCAACAACCTATCATTCCCATATCCAAAGACTGCTGTGAAAAATGACCTACCTTAGTTCAAAAATAATCTTACTGTTTTGTAACTCAGCAGACTGCCCACTTTTGCTTGGCCACACTCTGTTATGATGTGCAGCCTCATCAGACCCAGACTCAAGAGTGCATTGAGGCTTTCAAAGCTGTGAGACAACACAAATCAATTCTCTTTACAACTGATTAATTCAGCCATTTACCACAGTGGCAGAAATGTTTGCAAACAATCGCCATCCATACAAGAGATGTACAAGAGAGGTGAGATAAAGTCAAGGGCATGGGAGCCTGTACGGGGAAGAAAGGGCATTTCACAAGTACAAACAGAACCAGAGAGGCAGGAAATAGATGGCTGCATCTACTCAACAGTCATGCAGTGTATGTTTCAGCATTATGCCGAAATCAAGGTTATAGCTGGGGAAACAGCATCATGCGGGAGACATTATAGACAAGCAGGAAATTACATCTGAGTGGATAAACAGGTGCTACTGTAGGAAAGGGCTACAAAGAGAAGCCTAACTCAGCCTAGAGGCACTGGTAAAGAGGAATCAATAGTAGAGACATAATCAGCCATGTGAACTCAAGGTCACATGGCATGGAAGGTGACTGAGGCATGTGCTCTGAGTCATGTCTTGCAGCTAGAAAGCCTGGCTGTGTGAGGTGCCAGCCACATAACCTTCAGTGGGTCACTACTCATTATCTGTGTCCCATGGTCTTTACACAGTGAGTGGGAGTCACAATCCCTTCCTTGGAGAGCTCTGAGAAGGGTATGTTAAATAAACAAAGAGCCTTGTCACTTGTGACAGCATCAAAGGAATGATCGGGTCTTTTTTTTTTTAAGAAATAAGAAGGAACAGTCTGTGCAAAGGCTAAAACATAAGAAAATCAAGATGAGCTCAAGGACAATAGGGCAGCATTGCCAGAGCACAGGAGAAATTTAAATGATGTTGCCTGAAGGAAAGAAACAGAATCACAGAGAGGTGCAGGGTGTGACAGATGTGGAGAGTGCTATCACCATGTGTTAGAGAAAGAGTAAGAGGCCAATAGACCATTGGGGACATATCCTCAAAGGCACAGGTCGCTTCTCTTCTTCCCATCCCTGAACAGAATGGTCTTGCTCTGCTACACAGCCCTGCCATGACATTGCGACCTCAGCCCAGGGCTCAAACCAAACTGTTGACAACAACCTCCACAACTATGAACCAAATAAACCTTTCTTCTCTATAAACTGGTGACTGCAGTTAGCTGTGGCAGTGAAGAACAGCTGTCTAGCATGGAGAGACATCCACAGTATTATTCTAGGAACAAAGTCACAACAATAACCTCACAACCACTTTCTGAAGGGGGAAGAAAACAAAAAAACACTGGAGATGAGAGTCAAATAAGGATCACAAAGGCTGGGACAATCCATGAGAAACAGCTTGGGTCAGGAAAGATGCGGATGAAGAAAGAAGCCAAGTTCTTACACAGAAGTTCTGACAATAGCAGTGGTATTCATCAAATAGTATGGCAGAAGGGGAGCCTCTGCCTTTTGGGGGACTCAATTTCTGATCCTACCACTCACCCATGTCCATACCACTGCCCCACTCTGTGTCTCAGTAAGCAGGAGGGTATCCTACATCAATCATTTAGAACCTAGAAACTACTGACAATTATGAATCTATAAAGATGCTCATAGCTTGTCACAGTGGATTTTTAACATGTTTTAAAGAGGGATTAATTCTTAACAAATTGAAAAGATGTCTGATGCTGAAACATGCAAAACTGTCCTGGATGGCTTTACCAGATCATTGTGGTTCTCAGGAATCTAGAATCCATCTTCATCAACTATCGGGCACCAGGTTTACAAACATGTATAAACTCTGATGTTAAAAGCATAGAGCCAGAAAGTCATGGATTCAAATCCCAGCTCTGAAATTTGCTGGCTAAATGACTATAGGCAAATTATAAATCTCTATAATCTTAATATTTTGGCCTAGGTCTGGGTTGTGTTTTTGAGAGAAACTCCCAAGTAGTTCAGTCTGGCCTCATACTCATTATGTAATAAAAAATAACCTCAAACTTCTGATCCTCTGTACTCCATTCCCAGGTGCTGGGATCACAGGTGTGGGCTGTCACATTCAGTTTTATGCAGTGCTGGGGGTAAAACCCATGGCCTTGCCCATGCTAGGAAGGCACTCTCCCAACTTTGCTACATTCCCTCATTCCTAACCCCCTTAATTTCTTGAGATGTAAACTATAGATTAAAAAGGTATTTTCAACTCACACAGTTGTTACAAAGAATGAGATAATTCAGTCCCTGTAGCATTGTGGTTTCTTTGGTCCCAGGTGGCCAGAGAACCCGACCCTGATGTGCCAGACCTCTTAGCTGCCCGCCACCCGCCGCCCGCCGTTCAGGCCCCCAGAAATGACTCAGACGCTTATATTAACTTCATGCTGTTTGGCCTATGGCTCAGGTACATTGCTAGCTAGCTCTTACATCTTAAATCAACCCATTTCTATTAATCTGTCTGCCACGTGGCCCGTGGCTCACCTGTGTTCCTTACGTGTTGCTCCTTTGGGCTTCAGCTTGGTCTGCCTGACTATGCCCTGCTTCTCCTACCTATGTTCTGATTTCTCCTCTTACTTCTTCTATGGTGTCTGTCATGGGCCAAAACAGCTCCTTTATTTAAAGATTGATATTCACAGCATACAGAAAGGCATTCCCGCATCAAGTTCCTGTTCATTGGCTGGCTCCTTCTTGAGGCCAGATCTGCATATAAAACCTGAACTATGAGTTAGGTAACATTTTCCTTTAAATCAATCCATGCTTTCACTTAAAATCTTGTACTTTTCAGGAAGCATTATAAGCTGCCACACATGAGAGCTGTAGATTGATAGCAACGAAAATAATCATAGTAAAAAGAATCATCTGAAATCTTCATCTTAGTCAATGAAACTCAAATTTTTGTTAAACTCTAGTAGAGTACCCTCTGCTGTTGGGGGTTCTGGGTCTGTGACTGCCTTCTCTGTATTAATGTGGACATTAACAAGGATTTTTTAGCAGTTAAAAATACCCAGCCTTCAAACTAAAACTATCTTCTTTTTAAAGTAATAGGGAAAAAAAGGTAACTGTAGCATTATTCAGAGCCTCAACTGGACACCACCTAGAACATTGTCTCACAGCACACGTACACTAGTGACATGTGGTACACTGAGGTCAGGTGCTCAAATACTAGAATTGGTCTGAAGTAAGTGGAGAAGTGTTGATTTTTGCTCATAGTGGAGATAGAGGCAAAGATGACGACATTCTTGGACATAGCAACCAACTGCCCATTTTACCACCACACACACTGGGTGGGTACTGACAACCTGGCATACAACAGTCTCAGAAGCTTCTATAAGCTGCAAAGTCATTCAGTCTTACATGTCTTTAAGGCCATTTATTTGTTAGCACATCTTTAATTCACTCTCTTCTGGCTATGTCCATGGCCACCCATCATGGGACCTTGGATCTCATCCCACCCTCTCTGATTCCTAACCCTTCAGGATACATCTGAAAACACCATTCTGAGGACTCTCTCCTCCTCGGCCCCATGCTGGTCAGAGGTAACTTCTCTCTTCACCTTGTTGTTTGGACTAAGGGCATAAACGTGTATAGTGATGATGACTGGGCTGTTGTGTTTACATCTGTCCTCTCCCCTCAGTTACACATCTCCCTGTGCCAGAAACTAAACATCTACCTTGGTCCCCAGTTTTGTTCACATATATGCAATAATAAATGTTAGATTGTGGATAGTGGATGGTTGGTGTGTGGATAGATGTGGGATGGAAAAAGTAGAGGGCGAAGAGAGAGAAGGGGAGAGGGAGGCCTGAGGGGACATTTATGGATTATACTACTTCTGACTTTCTCCATTCCTAGGGAAAAAGAAAAAGGAAGCCAAGACAGAGCTCACTAAATTCCCTCTTGTCCAATTTCTGTACATCACCTTCACACACCATTCCTAGCATTTTCCTTACAAATACCTAAGGGCTGCTGTAGCCTGCACAGAAAGCCTTGGCTTTCTGCCAGAAAACAAACACGGCTAAGAAGAAAGAACATAAGTAAATAACAACAGTGATGTCTCACACTTTGAGGTCTGGGAAACGAATTCCAAATGGGAGCTGACCTCAAAACCAAATGTTTGGCTTTCATTGACAACCAGCTACTTGGCTGAGAGCCTCAGCCCTTCTGAGACCACTTATGAAATGTAGCTCTGGATCTTCCAGGAGTGCCTGCCTCTGCTATACCTTTCTCAGACAAGGGAGAAACCGCTGCCAAGGAAAGCAAACTTCAAACTTCCTCCCACTCCCTGGGGGTTATTTCTTGAGTTTGATTGTCTTCTACCTTGGGAACTTTCCCCGCAGTTTCTTGGGAACAACATGGGCTTGGGGACAAACCAGATGTGTTACTTTTCTGTTGCTGTATAAAATATCCTGACAAATGTGATGTAAGGAAGAAAGGGTATACTTTGGCTTGTGGCTCCAAGGGATAGAATTCATCTCAGAGTGGTGGAAAAGGCAGGGAAGCTGGCTGGTGACATTTCTATCAACACACAGAAAGCAGAGAAAGAGAGAGAATAGTAAGTAGAGGGCAGACTAAAATTCTCCAGTTACATGCTTCCTACAAGCCAGGCTCCACCTCTTGACATTCCCATAATCTTCCCAAACAGCACCACCAACTGGGGACCAAACGTTCAAACACAGACCTTACATTCACACACACACTTACGTGCATACAAATGCAAGGTGAGAAGCACTTTTCATAAGGAGAATCAGATTTCTCAGGAATCTCCATCTGACAGCATGAACCCACTTATCCACCCTGAGCCTTGGCACAAAGTGAGCTTCCAAAGAGGAGTGAAATTGGGGAGGATCTACTATGCAGGTGTGCTAGGAGAGAGCACTGAGGAGAGCTCAGAAATCCAAACAGAACAGCTTCTATGCACCTCACTGAGCAACTATAGGCTCCTGCTGTAACAGGCGGGCGCCCCTAACTTTAGCACCCCTAGACACCCCAAGACCATGACTAATGACCACTGTTAACTTTAAAGAAAAAGAGAGTTTAATAAATGATATACCGGTACATACATGTGTGGGCTCGAGGCACTGTGGAAGCCAAGAGCCCCGAATGCTGTCAGAGTAGAATTCTTATACCACACTCTGGGTAGGGGAGGGAATACATTCGGGCTCAGAAAGTTACAACAGGGCGGGGCCAAAGGTCAGTTTAGGACAGAGCTTAGGAATGCGACAGGCAGGCAGGTGTATTTCCTGTGAAACAATAGTCAGTCTTGGGCAAGCTGGGGAGCTACCTGAAGATATTCATTCCCTGGAGCAATGGTCACAATGGGCACATTGTGAAAGCTTCAGAAAGTTCCTGCTTTGGTTAACAGTTCTCATGGTAGGGCTTTCCTGGGTGGTCCCACCCAGGTTGCTACATCAGGAATGCAGTTCCAGCCAAGCAATGGAGAAAGCACATCCTGTGTTGCTCAGGAGGGGGTTAGTGAACAAGTACCTTCTTAGCAAACAGAAAGTTAGCGTGACAGCACAAGAGGTCAAATCTTAGGTTAGGCAAGGAAAATTTCATCTTTACACTGCAAAAGTGCAGAGTCAGCCCCATGGTGAAGACTTAGGCTCTTCATCCTAGAGATGATGTTCACCCTTTTCCTTCCCCTGATAGCCTCAGCAATATGACATGACAACACTTGTATGTGGGAGATTATGTTGTTACATTGTAAATAATTGTCCCACCCACTGGTTTAATAAAAAGCAATGATTGGCCAAAGGCAGGCAGGAAGTGTGGGCGGGGTTACCAGACTAAGAAAATTCTGAGAACAGGAAGCACAGAGCAGAATGCCAGAGAGAAGCTGGAAGAAGCAGAGGACAACTATGCTGCTCTAAGAAAAGGTACCGAGCTGCATGGCTGTAACAGGAAGAATCATAAGTTAGATGAAGGGTAGAGAGCTAGCAAGTTATATGCCTGGTCCTGAGGCCAATCAGCCTAAAACTATAGTAAGCCTCTGCGTGTCTCTGCAGGTCTGTGGGCCTAAACCTTGAGGTTAGGCCTGAAAGTCCTGGGCAGAAACCTCCTACTACACTTGTAGGTCCCTTTTATGGTCATGATTTTAAGCTTTATTCCAATCTGTCTGAGGAGAAGCATCACCCTTCAAGCATATGAATCCAGGCAAATGTAGACCTGGGTGGTTACCCAACTTAGAAGAGAGTTTGAGATGCTGATCACGTATGTGTAGTTTTAGGGGATAATAGCTACCTAAGATACACTGTACCAATTTCTTCACATTTGAGTTTGAAATCCTCATCTTCAAATTAGGAATAGTCACGTCTTTGAGGATGGGTTATAAGGATAAGATCAGATAATGTAACATATAAAAAGTGCAAGTCCTAGTACTTCCTACATGGATAAATATTTGTCGAAGGTAAAAACTGAATTCAAACTGGAGAAGTGACTCAGCAGTTAGGAGCATTTGTTGTTCTTCCAGAGAACCCAGGTGGAGCTCATAGCTCCCACATGAGCCCACAATCACCCATAACTACAGTTTCAGAGGTTCTGATGCCCTTTTCAGACCTTTGTGGACACCAGGTACGTATGTCATACACACACACAAACAGTCAGAAATAACACATGCACAAATACATCTTTTTTAAAATGTGAATTTCCTCACCCTGACTCTTAGTTAAGGAAATACAAGCAGATCTTTGACTCACTCTTAGAGCAACCTGCTTCATCCCTGACTTTCTTTTTGCATTCAATTGTGTATACTCATGTGTGTCTATGTGTGGGTTTGTATATATGCGTGTACATATAAATATATAAATATGCATATCCATGGGTTCCAGATGGGTGCCAGAAGAGTGAGTTGGGTTCCCTGGGACTGAAGTTACAAGAAACCTTGAGCTTCTTGATAAGAGTGCTGGAAACCAAACCCTGTCCTCTGCAAGCAGTATATTCTCTCACCCTCTGAGCCATCTCTCCAGAGCCCCTGATTCTTTTTGGTTTAGTTCCCAGCTTTCATAAACCATTCCTCTTTGCCCAGCTCCCAAGCCCTAGGACTCAGGTCCTGTGTTCAGAAGCAGTCAATAGGAACAGTGAGCTGTGTCTAGACAATAAGGAGATACAGTACATTTAAAGAATTCAAAATAGCACTGAAGAGATGGCTGCAATATTAAAAGCACTTGTTATTACAGAGAACCAGGTTCAATTCCTAGCTCACAACCATCTGTAAATCCAGTTCTAATGTATCTGAAATCCTTTTCTGATCTCTGTGGGCACCAAGTACATACACATATACAAGCAGACAAAAACACTCATATACTTAAAACTACTTAAATTTTTCTTTTTTAATTTAATTTTTTCCAACAATATATATTTATAGTATTTCCCCTCTCTAAAAAAATTATAAAGCAAAAAAATCAGTTTGATCTTATTACTACCAGCCACTGGAAGCTCTAAACAATGTCAGTAACAAAATCATCTCCCCACACTCACAACCCTCTACTGATGTATCGATGTCTGTGCTCCTAAAAGACAGTGCAGAATCATAGCTAAATTCCTGTCTGGCTCAGACTCCACCAGAAGAAGTCAAAAGCCACAATCATCAATCCCTCTAGGAATGAAAAGTACACCAGATTCTTCATCTGTTTCTATATATACAGATAACTACTAGATGTAGTGGCATATGCCTTTAGTCCCAGAACTCAGAAGACAAAGACAGACAAATCTCCCTGAGTTCAGGGCCAGACTGATCTAAACAGTGAGTTCCAGACCAGCCAGGGTTAGATCATGAGATTCCTGTCTCAAAACAGAGAAACAAACAAACAAAAACCCTTTTAGCATGTGTTAACGGCTTAGTGATGATCATGGCTGCCTTCTGAAGAACCAACTCCTTGAACCTTCTGGTCCCAACTATTTTGAGAAGACCACAGTATGATGAGACTAAAGATCATTTAAGTCGCCCATGGAAGACAAGCCCCTATCAGAGTGGGGCCAAGATGTCAAATCCGACCTTCCTTCTTCCTCTTCCTCTTCCTCTTCCAATTCTGCTTATTTGACATCATACAATGAGAGCATTTTTCTTTAGAAGTCAAAGTCTGAGTCATGAAGCCTTAGAACTGTGGTTTGTACAATAGTAGAAATGGAAATACAGCTCGCATGCACACATCCACAAGTGCACATACATGACAGAGCTGGAGGGGATCTCTAATGAAAACGTCACAGAAGAAAGAACTAGGGACTAGCCCAGCATCACATAGCAAGTGAGTGACCAAAAAGAGACATGAGCACCTCACTGGCATGAGGAGCAGGGATCAGTACACACAGTATGAGCTCTATGCTGGCACAGAGCAAATAGTCGACAATCACTGATCTCTATTGTTTTGTTTTCATAATTCTGTTTTTACTGTTATGCTGTATTAGCTACTTTTCCTGTGCTGTGACAAAACGTTCTTACAAAAGCAGAGGAGAGCAGCTCAGGAAGAGAAGAATTAATTTTGATTCTCAGTTCTGGGGTACAGTTCACCATAGTGGAGTAGTCATGTTGGCAAGAGCTTGAGGCACCCGGTCATGCTGTGTCCACAGTCAGAAACTTCAGGTGCTCAGGCTGTGAAATGGTGCCACCTACACTCAAGGTGGGTCTTCCCACTCTACGAACCTAATGTCCATAATTCTTTCCAGGCACATCCAGAGGCTTGCCCCTTAGGTGAGTCTAGATCCCAACACAATGACAAGTGTCACCCTCACCACTGTTAAAAACAAAACTAAGCCCATATCTCTAATTTTTGGTGGTCTGACTTCCTAGTTTCCCATTTCATAGTGAGCATAATACAAATGCTTCTCATATGCCCTCTGGATAAATAAATCAACCCTATGACTTCTCATTGTATGAACATCTCTATTCCAAAAGGCCCACCACACTCCTCTTTCTCTCTACTACACAGCTCTATATTATAATGAGTCCATTGAAGAAATCTATCCCCTGCTCTCTTGTGTCCACTGGTTAGTCCTAGATTTAATCTTCCCAGCATTGAACCTCTTACAAAGAGATTTTGATTTAAATCAGAACATGTAGGTCCCTGAATAGAAAGTATCCAATTAACCTGACAGGGTGGTTAAAAAAAGATACATATCATCTTCCATCAGTCATTCAAGAAAGACAAGGTCAGTCTTTATCTTAATAATAGAGTGGATACCTTAACCATGACAAGGCTTCAACACCCATCAAAACAATACGCTTGCAGAAGGCAAAAGCCCTCAGTTAGGTAAATTAGGATGAGTACCTCAGTAGAGGAAAGCTGTCTCTGTCAATCCCCCTTCAGGAAAAGCAGCATCGATTAGATGCTGACAAGTATTTGTGTCTGAAGAGCAGCAATAAGCAACAAAATAAAAGGAAAGCCTCCAACATCACCTTTCCACTCCACAGCACACATAACAACCCATGCCAACATACAGCTGTACACAACTCACTTTGTACCTTTTTTTTTTTAAGTTCACTGGCTTATGTGGCCCTCGTAGAAACCCTGTGATATAATGTGAGAGAGAAAGAAAGGGGGAAAGAGGGTGAACCGGCCAAAAATCATAAGTCCATTAAAGTATCAAACAACTCCGAAAAATGCTAAAAATGGTCTATATCAATTAACGAATATTTAGCCAGGAATTAAACCTGGGTCCCCTGGAAGAGTAGCCAATGCTCTTAACTGCCGAACCATCTCTCTAGATGCCTGAAAAATCCTTTTTAAAATCTTTGCTTTCTGTTATTATAACAGGAACCGATACATGTACAGTAAAAAAAATATAACAATTTGTAACATACAATAGTCTCAAATCTTAGCTGATGTACTGAATGTACTTATGTACATGATGTACTGATGTACTTAGCTGGTGTACTGAAACATGGCACAGAAGTGTTCATGTTACATGTTCAGAACAAAGGCTGCAGTGAAGTCACACAACACAATATGGGCAAGTGCTCCCAGAAACCACTCAGATTCATTGTACATTTGATTTTTTAAAATTAATTTCTATTGGTTGTACATCCAGAAATTTTTTACTGATGCCAATTTTTTTTGCAACCCCCCACATTCATATACAAGATTGATATGGGGTCTGTGGTGCTTTGAAAAAAAAATGGTCTCCAAAGAAAGTAGCACTATTAGGAGGTGTGACCTTGTTGAAGAAGTATGTCACTGTGGGGGTGGGCTTTGAAGTCTCCTATGCTCAAGTGGTCAGAGACCACTTCCTATTGCCTACTGACGTAGGACTCTCAGATACTTTTCCACCACCAGGTCTGTCTGCATACAACCATGTCCTGCCATGATGATAATGGACTGAGCCTCTGAACTGTAAGCAAAGCACCCCAATAAATGTTTTCCTTTACAAGAGTTGCCATAGTCATGGTGCCTCTTCATAGCAATAGAAACCCTCACTAAAACAGGGTCATAATCCCCAATTTAATCATTTTTTTCAGAGGTTATACTGAAGCTGGAAAGATGGCCCAGGAGGTAAGTGCTTCCCATGCAAGCCTGAAAAGCTTATTTTGGTCCCTGGAACCCATGGCAGAAGAGAATTGATTCTGAAACATTGTCCTCTGACCAACACACATACATACACACACACACACACACACACACACACACACACACACACACATTGTGGTGCCCACAGCCAAAAAAACATATACACATGCATATACAACAATAATAAATAATAATAATAAATGAAATAACTATACCTCAATTTGAAAGAAGCTGTAACTTATATCATGTGATGGTAAAATCTGTCAACTTGTTTGCATTAAGAACTTCCTGAAGCTGGAGAGATAGTTCAACAGTTAAAAGCACTGGCCACTCTTCCAAAGGACCCAGGTTCAATTCCCAGCACCCAAATGGCAGGTTACAACTATCTGTAACTCCAGTTCCAGAGAATCTGGCACTCTCATACAGGCAAAATCCCAACGTTCACAGAAACTTTTAAAAAGCTTTAAAAATTCTATGGCATTAATAAAGTGTAGATTTGGGCAAAAAAGTGAAGATTTTTCCAGAGAGAATTAACTGATAGGGGAAGACATGTCCTGGATACGGACAGCACCATCCAACACGCTATGGTCCCAAACTGAGTAACAAGGCAAAGGAGGAAACTGGTCAAGCACCAGGATCCCTTGTTTCTGCCTTCTAATCAAGTAAGTGTCAAACAAGTAGCTTCCTGGCACCACAGACAGGTGCTGGTCCTCCCATCATGCTCTCTTAAATGGTGGGCTGAAGCCTCTGAACCAGGAATCAAATTAACCCTTCCCTCCCTGAAGTTGCTTGTGGCAACTTAGTCAATACAGATGGCATGTATAGAAACATACTTTAATTTAATGTTTTCAATGTATACAGGGTTTTTGAAGATGTAACCTTATCCTAAATCAGGAAGCATATGTACAGAAGGGGGGAGCTATCAAGGAAACAAGGAAAACTAACTCGTAGAATTTAAAAAAAATCCAATGATCTTCTATCCACAAGCCATAGACCCAAGAAATGCAGGGATATTATTTTAGTCCAAGTCTGAAGGCTACAGGGGCAATGACACTAAACCCTGTACAAAGGCAGAACAAGACCAATGTCAGGCTGAAGCAGCCAGGAAGGAAGGGGGCAATCCTTCCTTCAACTTTGTATTATATTTAGCACTTGGTGGAATGAATGGTCCCATTGGTACTCTCTGAATTCACAAGTTCAAATGTTAATCTCATCTGAAAACACCCCTGGACAACATATCCAGAAATAATATTTAATGTGGGCTGGTCATGGCCGAGTCAAGTTCACACATTAAAATTACTCATGAGATCATTGGTTCTTTTTGTGAGCTTGCGTCTCTTAGTTAGATTTCTCACTGTGGTGGTCTACCCTCACATTCATTCCTATGAGCATGAGTCACAGAAGAAACAAAACCATCTTTGTGGCCTCACTTCTGCTCTTAAAGAACCACCAGTCTTCTTTCTAATCTCAATCTTTGTCCCTCATCCATGGCGTTTTTCCCAGCCCTGAGCCTTGCTTTTTCTACTTTGTTTTTCAGGTTCATAAAAATTCCTTTGTCTTTTTTTAGTCAACAAAATTTATTAAAATTGTTTTGTTGTAGGTTGGCTACTCCATTGCCCCCTCTCAAGTCACCATAAATTTCCCCACACAGCTCCTCTGTGCTCCCTAACTGTGAACAGCGATTCTCCTTTATGACATTGCTCTAGATACTCTAGAGAGCTCAAAAACATACATACATACATACATACATACATACATACATACATACATAAATGGCTCTATCCACAATGTTCTGAGACAAATTCTCATTGACTTAGGCAACTGAATTTCTCTTTAACCCTATGGGAACTCCATGGAAAAGTTTGGCTTATCACGTTATGGTAATCACCTATAATCAATGTGTAGTATGAAATGACCAGTGGCCAATAGTGGATCTATAATAACACATTTAACAAGAACAGAACACTAGTGAGAAATGGCCCCCCTCTCTGGTCCTTTGTATACAAATTATTGACTTTCATTCCACATAGTTACAGTCTGAAACCACTTTTTATGCTTGTTCCTGCTTCTTTCCCCAAAATGACATTAGTTTTTCCAAAATCATGTCCCATGAGCTAAATACAGTTCACAACAGATGTGGGACCAATATCAGTTGGCTGCAAGGATGAATGATGAGAGCAGTGAGGCAAAGATGTCCCTCAACTAAAGGGTTTTAGAACTCCATCTACTAATGTTTTATGCGCCTGTGTTAATTCTCTACTTGTTTCTCTCTCTCTCTCTCTCTCTCTCTCTCTCTCTCTCTCTCTCTCTCTCTCACACACACACACACACACACACACACACACACACACACACACACACACACAAACACACATATCAGTCAAATAATTCCTCCATTCTCAGCCATTGTAAGAGAAATTTGTCACCTAGCACTGGAAGCAATGTCCAAGAGAGCACTACAGAAGCTAAAGAAGTTAATGAGCTAAGAACATCTCAACACCTTTTCCTGGTGACATCTAAGACAGCTGAGTTAATTCATATGGATTTGATGACACTCATTTAAACTAAGATCAGGAAAGCATTTTAAGAAAAGCAGCCTAAAGCCAACCAGAACTGCTTACCTCGGGTTAATAAAGGATACTTTCCCATAAGGTGGAGGGTCTCAAATTGAGAAACAAATTGGAAAGGTTATTCCTCTGGGTAAGATCAAAAGTTCTAACTCTTGCACACTGCGAGTCTCCTTTTCCAGCCAAAAGACTCTGTATTTCTCTTGTCCTATGTCCCTTACATTTATAAAACAAAGGGATAAATAACTTTACAATGGACTTTAAGTTTGTTTATACGAGTCTGTAAGCTACCTGATTAGTCTTCAGCTTGGAAGATGATAACACTCTAAAATTGACCACATGCTCAGTTATAAATTAAATATCAATAGTTACCAAAAAAGGGAATAACTCCTTGTATCATATTAGACCACCATAGTATAAAGTTAGAGTTCAACAACAACAATCACAGAAAGCCTACAAACTCATGGAAACTAAACATCGCTCAATTAAACCACCTCTGAGTCAAGGAAGAAGTTAAGAAAGAAATTAAAGACTTCCTAGAATTTAATGAAAATGAATCCAACAAACCCAAACTTATGGGACACAATGAAAGCAGTGCTAAGAAGAAAACTCATAGCACTAGATGCCTATAAGAAAAACATAGAGAAATCTCACATAAGAGACCAAACAACACAGTTGAAGGCTTTAGAACAATTAGAAGCAAACTCGCCTAGAAGGAGTAGATGGCAGGAAATAATCAAACTTAGGGATGAAATCAATACAATAGAAACAAAGAGAACAGTACAAAGAATCAATGAGTTGGTTCTTTGAGAAAGTGAACAAGATAAATAAACCCTATCCAAACCGACCAAAAAGCAGAGAGAAAGTACCAAAATTAGCCAAAATAGAAATGAAAAGGGGGACATAACAATAGACACCCAGGAAATACAGAGAATTATCAGGTCATACTTTAAAATCTATACTCCACTAAAATGGAAAACTTAAATGAAATGGACAGTTTTCTGGACAGATACCACTTACCAAAATTAAACCAAGATCAGATAAATGACCTAAAAACAGCTCAAGACCAGACGGTTTCAGTGCAGAATTCTACCAGATATTCAAAGAACTAATACCAATACTGGTCAAACTGTTCCATAAAGTAGAAACTGAAGGAACATTGCTGAACTCTTTATGAGGCCACAATCACCCTGATTCCCAAGCCACTCAAAGATGCAACAAAAAAAAAGAGAATTACAGACCAATCTCCCTCATGAACATGGATGCAAAAATGTTCAATAAAATTCTGGAAAACAAAATCCAACAACATATCAAGAAAATCATCCACCACAATCAAGTAAGCTTCATCCCAGAGATGCAGGAATGGATCAACATATGAAAAACTGTGAATGTCATCCATCATATAAACAAACTGAAAGAAAAAAAAACACAAGATCACCTTCTTAGATGCTGAAAAAGCCTTTGACAAAATCTAATACTCCTTCATGATAAAAGTCCTGGAGAGAGCAAGAATATAGGGAAAATACCTAAATATAATAAAGGCGATATAAAGCAAGCCAACAACCAACATCAAAGTAAATGGAGAAACACTCAAAGAAATCCCACTAAAATCTCTCTCCTTATTTATTCAATAAGGGTCTCAAAGTCTTAGCTAAAAGAACAAGAGAACAAAAGGAGATTGAGGAGATACAAATTGGAAAGGAAGAATTCAAACTATCACTATATGCTGATGATAGGATTGTATACAAAACTGACCCTCAAAATCCTACCAGGGAACCCCTACAGCTGATAAACACCTTCAGCAATGTAGCAGGGTACAAGATCAACTCAAAAAAACAATAGCCCTCTTATACACTAAGGATAAAAGGGTTGAAAAAGAAATAAGAGAAACCCTTTATAATGGCTGCAAATAGCATTAAATATCTTGGTATAACTCTAACCAAAGAAGTAGCAGGCCTGTCTGACAAAAATTTTAAGTCACTGAAGAAAGAAATTGAACAGGATATCAGAAAATGGAAAGATCTCTCATGCTCCTGGATAGGTAGGATCAACATAGTAAAAATGGAATTTTACCAAAAGCAATCTACAGATTCAATGCAATCCCCATCAAAATCCCAACACAAGTTTTACAAACCAAGGTAAAGAACAATATTTAACTTCATATGGAATAACAGGAAACCCAGGATTGCCAAAACAGTCCTGCTTAATAAAAGAACTTCAGGAGGCATCACCATCCCTGACTTCAAGCTATACTGTAGAGCTATAGTAATGCAAACAGCCTGGTACTGGCATAAAAACAGACTTGTGGATCAATGGAATAGAATTAAGACCTCGACATTAACCCACACACCTATGAACACCTGATTTTTTGACAAAGGTGCCAAAAATATTCAATGGAAAAAAGAGTATCTTCAACAAAAGGTATTGGCATAACTGGGTGGTAGTATGCAGAAGAACACAAATAGATCCAAACCTATCACCCTGCACAAAACTCAAATCCAAGTGGATTAAAGATCTCAACATAAACCCAGCTACACTGTACTTGTTAGAAAGAAAGTAGGAAATACCCTCCAACACATTGGCACAGGTGACCACTTCCTAAATATAACACCAGTAGCATGGACACTAAGAACAACAATGAATAAGTGGGACCACATGAAACTGAGAAGCTTCTGAGACAAAACGACAGCCTACAGAATGGGAAAAGATCTTCACCAACCCTACATCTGACAGAGGACTGATCTTTAAAATATATAGAGAACTCAAGAAACTAGAGCCCAAAAGCCTAAATAACCCAATTACAAAAGGGGGTTCAAAGCTAAAAAGGGAATTCTCAACAGAAGAACTACAAATGGTTGAAAGGCACTTAAAAAATAGCTCAGCATCTTTAGCCATCAGAGAAATGCAAATCAAAACACCTTTGAGATACCACCTTACACCTGTCAGAATGGCGAAGATCAAAAACATGGGTGACAGCCTATGCTGGAGGAGATGCAGAGCAAAGGGAGCACTCCTCCATTGTTGGTGGAAGTGTAAGCTTGTACAGCCACTCTGGAATGCAGTATGGTGATATATTCTCAGAAAACTGGGAATCAATCTCTCCAAGAGTCTACCAATACCACTACTGAGCATATACCCAAAGGATGCACATTCTTATTCCAAAGGCATTAGCTCAACTATGTTATAGCAACGTTATTCATACTAGCAAGAACCTGGAAACAACCTAGATGCCCCTCAGCTGAAGAATGTATTAACAAACTTTGGCACACCTACACAATGAGATACTACTCAGCAGAAAAAAAAAGATATCCTAAAATGGATTTGTAGAATATCCTCCTAAGCAAGGTATCACAAGCCCAGAAAGATAGGCATAGGATGTATTAACTTATAAGTGGACTTTAGACAAAAACCAAAGAATATCCAAGCTGCAAACCACCACCCCTGAAAAGCTTGGAATCAGAAGGAAATTAAGAGAGACATCCAGGAATCACCCTAGAGAGAAAAAATAGAGAAGATCTCCTTAGCAAATTTAAATCATACTGGTTTGAAACCAAGAGGAGGGAGGAACAAATCATAAGAGAAGGAGATGGTTGAGTGAGAGGAGCAACAAAGAGGGAGGAAAAAAAAGAGAAGGATATCTCTATCAAGAAGCCAACATGGGGTTGGAAAGAGTCTGAGTACTAGGAAAACCTCCAAGAACTCACAGGATGTCCCTGGCTAGTTCTCCAATCAATGGTGGAGGGGGTGTCTAAACAAGACTTTCCCTATAATCAAATGAATAACCACCCTAAGTGTCATCACAGAACCTACATCCAACAATGAATAGAGGTGGAGACAGAGATCCATGGCTGAGCACTTGGCAGAGCTCCTGGTCCAGCTGAGAGCAGAGGAAGAGAGTCTGTATGAGCAAGGGTATAGGGATTATGAGGAAAATTTCCACAGTGATGGCTAGAGCTCTGGGGGGCTCACTGAATCAAGAGCAGCCACTGGGAAACCAGAGGGAAAAGGAGTTAGGCCCTGCAAGGGTAGGCAACTGTTGATTGGCATGGGAAGTATGTGGACCCTCAAGGGGTAGGATCAGACTGTATTCCTGTGTGTGGGCTGGCACCTTGGAACCCATTCCCTGCAGAGGAACACCTAACCCAGTCCTGATATTGGGATGAGGGAATCATTCTCTTGCCTGGAGTGGATGTGCCAGGCTGAGCTGACCCACCTTGGGACTTCTTGCCATTTGAGGGGAGGGGATTGAGAGTCAGGGAGGAGGTGCTGAAGGCTGACTGGGAGGGATTGCAAGGAAGGAAGGGAGAGGGAGCGGGGGCATATGTGGATAAAAAAGACATTTTTATAATAATAATAATATTAATATTAATAATAATAATAAAACAAAGAAAAAAGAATGTCCTATTTATTAATTGTTGATCTTAGTGTATGTGATACTGGTATTATGTTTAGAAAGTGGTCTCCTGTGCCAATGTGTTCAAAGCTATTCTTTTCTATCAGTATTAGTAGAACTGGAGTGAAAAAGGAAAATAATAACATAAATGTATTGTACTGTACTTCACAAATTCCTGTGCTTTCAACCCTTTTGAATCTTTGTAACAGCCTTGTGGCTTTTTTATTTATAAGATTATTTCTTTTTCTCCTCCCCAAATTGACAGTGAGAAAACAAACACTGGCATTTGTCTGATGTTACATAACATGTATGGCTAACCCAAGGCTAGACCCTAGTCCTAACTCTGTGTCCTTTGCACTGTGTGAGCCTGTAATGATCACCATTCCTCCCTTTCCAACAGTGGCAGGCATTATTTATCAATCACCGCTCTCCTTCCTGACGCACCTAGAATCTACTTTATTTAGAAGCCCCTTCATCATTGTTCCAGGCAGTCAGCAGCAATCCATCTCAGGTTTCAAGCTGGGAGCTTAAACCTATCTGCTTTGCTGCACTAACCAAGCTGCATCTCTAAGTTAGGAAGCCTTGGTGCACTGCTTTTTGGGGGGTGGGGGGAACACCTTAAAGAGGTACCAGAAGACTGGGCAGTGGCCACTGAGCAGATTTGACTCTTACTCACAAACCTCACTCTGCTCCTTCCACAGCCGTGCCAAACAAACTCAATAAGGCTGAGACAGAGAAATTCGATAAGTCAAAATTGAAGGAGACAGAAACACAAGAGAAAAATTCTCTGCCTTCAAAAGGAGTGACTGAACATGAGAAGCAAGCTGGTGCATCATAATGAGGCAAGCGCCACCAGTGCGTACTGTACAGTCCACACAGAGACTACTTACGTTCCTTCTTTTGGATGTTTAGCTTTGTAAGATGCAGAGGTTGTATTGCCCCTTTCATGGCAAAGAATCAGAAGTACAGACCACAAAAGGCCTCCCCTGCCTCTCCCACCCATCTGCCAGTCTGAGTAACAGAGAAGGAAAAGCCTCACCTGTTAATGAAGAAAAAAGCGCGGGGGGGGGGGGGTGTAAGGCATTCTCTGGGCTCTAAAATGCAGTTTCGTTACAGTGGCATTCTGTAGTAAGAGGTTTCTAGCCTGGACTTTCAAGCCTAGCCTCAAGGTTTAGGACCCACAGATCCACAGTCCCACAGTCCTACAGAGACACACAAATGCTTTCATTAATTTGAGGCTGATCGGCCTAAGGCTCAGGCATATAACTTTACCCTTCATCTAACCCATGACTCATCCTGTTCAGCCATGCGGCTCGGTACCTTTCTTTAGAGCAGCATAGTTGTCCTCTGCTTCTTCCGGCTTCTCTCTGGCCTTCTCTCTTGCATTCTGCTCTGGGCTTCCTGTTCTCAGAGTTTTCTGAGTCTGGTAGCCTCACCCACACTTCCTGCCTGCCTTTGGCCAATCAGCGCTTTTTATTAAACCAGTGGGTGGGACAATTATTTACAATGAAGCGACACAATCCCCCTATAACATTCTGTTATGGAATATTTAACTATGTAAAGATGTGTTACATTTGTTTATGCTGCCTTTGTTTAACAGTGTAAGGATGTGAGTTGAATTATGTGAAGATGTATTGCATCTGTTTCACCTTACTGCCCAAGGCAGTTGATTGGTCTAATAAAAAGATGAATGGCCAATACCTAGGCAGGAGAGGGATAGGTGGGGCTTCAAGGCAGAGAGAATAAATAGGATGAGAATCTAGGCTCAGAAGAGAAACAGAAAAAAGAGGAGGCAGGAAAGAGGGAGACATCCAGGGAGAGAAACGAGGCAGCCTCCAGCCAGAGACATCAAATAAAGAAGATATACAGAAAGGGCAGGGAGGGAAGGAGAGAAGGGAGGGAGGGACGGAGGGAAGAGAGTGAAAGGGAAGGAGGGAAGAGAAGGGAAGGTAAAAAGGCCTGAAGCAGAACATATATGAAGAAAAACAAAGTTAGTTTAAGTTAGAAGAGCCAGCCAGGAATAAGCCTAAGCTAGGCTAAGCATTCATAGCTAATATTAAGTCTCCATGTCATGATTTGGGAGCTGATGTTAACCCAAAAGAAAAAGCCTGGTACACCATTTTTGTTGTTGTTCAAATTATTAGATTGCACAATTTTTAAACTCAAAATTAAAAGATTTAAAACCAGAAAAAGAAGGAAAGAAGGAAGGAGGAAGGAAGGAGGGAGGAAGGGAGGGAGGGAGGGAGGGAGGGAGGGAGGGAGGGAAGGAGGGAGGGAGGGAGGAAGGAAGGAGGATAAGGATGATTGCCACCATCTCTGATGATCTTTGATGGATCCCTGGGATCCACACTGGAGGAGAAAAGAACCAATTCTCCAAAATTGTTCTCATACCTTACACTACACACACACACACACACACACACACACACACACACACACACACACACACACATACAATCAATAAATGTAATTAAAATAGGAGTAATTAAATACACAGAGATAAACTTCTAGAATAAAACACCTAATAAATTTTGAATTTCCCATTTTATGGTTGCCAGGAAGTCTCAAGCCTGAGTTTAACTTTATTTTAGTTACTATAGGAGTCAGGGATAAGCCATTGTCACCACCTAAAATATTCCATTGTTACATGCAAAAAAAAAAAAAAGGAATATTAATTACACCCTCCTTCTCCATTAAAGAGCTAAGTGATGGTTTCGACCTCTCCCTGGGCGACCAGTGAGTACAAATCCTTTCTTTGGTCCCACTATGAAAACACTTACATGGTGCTTTTTGCAATCAACCCAGCTTGAAGCAACAGCTTTCAAGTTGATGTTCAAGCTCTTAGATTAACACCTTACATAAACTCAAAAGGTCTTCGGTTGTGGGAAATAAAGGAGAGAATATCTCTTGGAATCTTTCTGTTTGGATTTGTCATTCTCCAATTCAATGGGTGGGGGTGGCTAATAATAAAACTCACACCTGAAGCAGTAATAAATCATTTCTTCATAGATGACTGTACCTTTCATACCTTACCATCCCCAGTAAATAGCTTTAAAATACATGCTTCTTCAGTTAGCATATAACAGAAACTGGCATCTGATATTGTCTGGGTAACTGAATATAAAAACACAAATTGGAGTGTGTCTAAAAACTGATGACTTTTCCAGGACTACGACCCAAACAGAGGTTGCTGATACAATATGTCTGAGAATACTTCTTCTGGGTTCTATAACAAGATTCTATTTTAAAAATCACCTCTAAAACAGAGATGAACACTTTTCTCTGCACTAATTGCTGTGCCTAAACTGAGCATATGGGGCTTGGGGTGGGTCTGCCCCTTGAGATCTCCAAGCATTTGTCTGTTTAATTGTACTTAAAAAACAGATTGTTCTGCTCAGGCATCTGTGACCAGAAGCATTTGGGAATTTGCCCATGGTTTTGAATGGAGGTCATCCAATCTGCAGGTCACCCACTTCATATTTCATCATGACCTGCTTCCTGCAGGTTATCCTTGACGATGGATCTCTGGCTCATCCTGAACATCAGCAGGCCTTGGATTTTGGTCCTTCTGGCCAATCCCTGATCTCATTTTCTACTAGCTCGCCATAATGGCTGACCTAGCCATAGAATATGCTAGGCAGTCTACTCAGAGCTTTGAAATGATTTTCTCATAAGTATCCTAAACAAAAGGTAGGCTAAGGTTTTATCTATTTTACCAATGAGTAACCTGAGGCTTTGAGATTCAATATGCTTCCACATTGTTCATTTAGCAAAGAGCAGAACCTATACTAAGAGTAAGAATGCAGGGCTTCGGGGCTACACTCTGTAGTAGCTTGTCTTATAACCAATGTCATTTTATCCCAACACTCATGAAAATGACAGTGATAGTAGACTTCCCATGATCCTCCATCTACCTCTGTTGCTGTGTTGACCCAACAAAGCATTTTATTATCAGGACCTAAAACACCAAGAAGATAATTCTCTTATCATATCAGCCACGTTTAAAATGTATCTGCCATGGGGTTTTGTTTCATTCAGCTACTCAGCATATAAAATCATTTCCTATATATAAGAAACTCTCCTGTCCACTTTAATGGTCTTGTTAGGAGCCAGGAACTGAAAATGGAATGTTCTCCTCTAAATTTTCTTGGAAGTAGATTGTGGAGACATGGCTTAGAAACAGCAGAGAGAGACCCAGAAAATGGGAAACTATAGAATCTGTTCTGAAGACAGGTGATGGTCCTTAAAATGCCCCATTTCCTGAAGAGTGTGGCCAGCAGTATCCACTGTGGTGAGAAACAGCCATGTTGCTTGTGGTTTCCATAGCATAGCTCTATAGTCAGGGTCTGTCCCCTGTCCTAGTGCTGGCCCTGCTTGTTTGGCCCTCCCATAACCCACCACTGTGGGCTGTCCAATTGCCTTTTAACACATTTCTTCCCAGATTATAATAGTCAGATTTTGATTTATCTCTTGAAAGGAAGTAGAAGTCAGAGTCACAAAAGCCTCCACTCTCTCTGATTCCCTTAATGATAGCCTCCCTAAAGGAGAGGCAGAGGAACCTCCTTTTATAATGAAATCCAGAATCTTGCTTTTCTACATCCTTTGATGATAATACCATCTAGGAGTAAAGGTCAATGCTAAAAGAATTTTTATTTCTATCTACATGACTGACCATAACAGCTAAATTTCCAGGCTTGGAGATGCCACTAACAAAGCCACTGTGGCTAATCTCATCAAGATGGAAGGTATTTGAGGAAATACAAAATATCCTGGGGAGTCTATGTCAAAATAAAATATCCATATCTCTATATTGAAGAGAAAATGTTCACTGAATAAAAAAAAGATTTCTTTAGCAAATAAAGCTTTATGAAAGAAAATATTCTCTAAATATCAAATGAATAAAAGCTGTGGTACATAGTAGGCATAGGCCTTATATTACTTCTAGTTTGAAAATCTTCAAGTAAGCATATCTTTCTATACATGTTATAAAGGAATATTTAAATGTTTCCTACCCAGAAAAGTAGCCCAGCTACTTCAACTTGAGTTTCTTGTAAGATATTTTATTCACTCAATGGCTTTCAAGCCTTAAGTATTTCTTCAAGCCCTATAAATACACAAATAATATTGTCTAGTTTGTAGAGTACCAGAAGGTGCCATGCAGACTGCAAGGGAGAAGAAAGATCGTAAACAATCTTGTCCAACCATTAAGTCTGGGATCTAAGTCTGACTGGCCTAGGAAGATGTAGCTATAGGTGCAATAGTGGCATGAATGCTATAGGTGTTACCCATCACATTCTGACTGCGATTAAGGCCTGTTATCTATGAGCAAACACATGACTGGCACTGTAAATCTGGTTAAGAAACCATGGTAAAGAGCTCACAGGCTGCAGGGGTGGACCTTCTATTGCTCTAAATGTACAAACTGCCTCTTCATTTGTATCTCTACACTCATAGACTGCTGCAGCTCTCAGTTATCATTAGATAAAGTTTCTCAGCAGAGCGCACCTACTCTTAAACACCACCTAGTGTTTAAAACAGAAACTGACAGTGGGTCAAAGCATAGAAAATAACCATCTGTGGCATGCTCAACCACAAACAAGACAACTATATCACAACTTCATCCTCCCCAAGGCTCAGCAAACATCACAGAAGAAGGAGTGGAAAGATCATAAGAGCAAGAAGTAGGAATTAATGAGAAGAAGCAATGCTTTCTGGACATGACAGTGCCACTGTATCCATTAGCTCACATAAGCTGTGCTTGCCTGCACAAGACCTGCGCAAGCGTGAGCTAGTCAACATTATAACATGAAATAAGGAGGGACTCATGAGTCCTCACCTTTAGCTGAGGAGTTATAAATGGTTTATGGCTTCTGGAGGAAGGAGAATTGATTTTCTTTAAAGTGTGGTCCCTGATTGGGACCATGCCCCAGAGGATGTCCTTGTCACAAATAGCCTCTGTGGGTTATTTTAAAAGGGGGTGAGCATGAAACTGAGTGGGGCTTGGTGATAAAGAGTGGACCTGAAAGATATTTGGAGGAAGATTGGGGATAAATGTGATCAAAATACATCATATATGGAATATGTAAAAAAAAATCTCAGAGTTAGTAAAATATTATATTTTTAACTGTTAAAACTGGCAAGTCCTTCAGCCCTGCAACTCCAGACTTATAAGGAAGTGAGTTCCTGATAATGCTAATAGCCCAGAGGGTCAAGAACTGAAGATGTGTAAACACTAGTGCAAATAAGGTGGTGGGGAGCGTATTTCACAGACCAGGAAAAACAAGTAGCATTTAAGTGAACCTCAAAGGAAGAATATTAGAAGATTCTTAGCTAATATATCATCAACCTTTTTCACAAGCTACATGTACTTGTATATATTTCTTCCATCCCTAGAACACCCTCCCATCTGTTTCTATTTTGAATATTTATCACCATATACATCAACCAATGGTTCTCAATCTATGGGTGGGTCATGACCCCTTTGGGATCCAAAGGTGGATTCATAGGGGTCACCTAAGAACGTCAGAAAACTGAGATGTAGTACGAGGTTTCTGGCCCAGACTTTTGGGCCTAACCTCAAGGTTTTGGACCCAAAAACACACAGTCCCGCATTCCCACAAAGACACATAGATGCATACGATAGTTTTAGGCTGATTGGCCTAAGGCCCAGGCATATAACTTGCTAACTCTGTACCCTTCATCTAACCCATGACTCTTATCCTGTTCAGCCATGTGGCTGGGTACCTTTTCTTAGAGCAGCATAGTTGTCCTCTGCTTCTTCCGACTTCTCTCTGGCATTCTGCTCTGTGCTTCCTATTCTCAGAGTTTTCTTAGTCTGGTAGCCCCACCCACACTTCCTGCCTGCCTTTGGCCAATCAGCTCTTTTTATTAAACCAGTGGGTGGGACAATTATTTACAATGGAATACAACATAATCTCTCACATATCCCCTTTTATCTTTTTAAAACAAAAAGAACTCCAAATCTAATATTCTTTCCCCCCTTATCTATAACAACTTATAAACAACACTGTAAATAAACACAAACATCCATAATCCATGTTTTGGGAATGTGGGCATCTTTCTCTATCTTACTTTCTGCTGAATGGGGATGCTGGCAATCCCATAGGAATCCAAAGAAAAATGTAGGATTATGGACAAGTCTTTAGTGGAGTAATCTGTAAGGCTGGGTCATCTCAGCCAGTCTCCTTGAAATTGTTCTGGATACAGAGCTCTAGAAACTTCAACAGAGGTGCTCTGAAATGCTGAATCATCTGGGCCATCCATTTCCATTGGAGATTTTTCAGGGGGTCTTCCTCTATCAAACTTTATGTTCTTTATCCAGGAATAAATCCACAGCCTTGCATTTTCTGTGAAAATAAAAAGAAATCCTCTTCTCCAAAGTAGCCTATCTTTGGATTTCAATTTTAAAGTCAACTCATTTACAAAATATATAGATTGATTTAATCCCACATCATTTATAATCAACTGTCTTTTAGCAGCTTTTATTAAGTCATTTTCAGTCAAAAAGCTTAAAGATAAGACAATAACATACAGTATCCAGACATTCTTTGTAATTTCTATCTTTGCTTGGCTTGCTTATTTATTTATTTATGTATTTGTTTGTTTGTTTGTTTGTTTATTTATTTATTTATTTTTCTCTATTTCTTTTTTAAGGGCTTTCTCTACCCTTTTTTTATTTCTCTAAGCCTATGTATATATATTTTAAACACACTCTAAAACACTTAGACATTTTACAAAAAACTGTCTTTACTGTATATTTGTTTCTTAACTTTTTCTGTCACTGACCACACCTTTGCTTGGCTAGGGTGATTGACTCCACCCAGATTCTTCTTTCTGTTTTTGACCATATCTTTAATTTGCCAGGATTCATTGGTAAGATGAGTGGATGGCTCCACTCAGCTCCTGGTTTAATTTCATAGAATTTATCTTTTTAGCCCAGGTACTCTGGGAAATTTTAGGGTCCATATAATCACCAAGTAAAGCTTTGCCATCTGCTGCTCATTAACTCCATATAAGTATTAGGCAGCAGGGCCTCTTAAAAAACTCACAAGTGTTTTGCCTCTAAGGCTGTATCAGGAAGCTTCTCTTAAGAAAGCCAAGCCTCAGTTTGCCTCTGGCAAACAGAGCTGATCCAAGAAAACACCACCACTAGAAAGCCATCTTTGATTCTGTTCCCTTTTTGTCCTTATGAACAGAAACCTTAAATACATCATTTAACAGTGTTTTTCTTATATTGAGGGTCCTGTGAGACTTCAGGAACCAGCCATTTTATACCTTAAGCTTCACTCCAAAAGCCCGCCATTGTAGCCCAAGCCCACATGCCTCACCAGGGCATCTCTATACCATGGCTTATGTGAGAGATACAACTCAGAAGCTGCTTTGGGCTCCAGACCATTTTTTAAGCTTTCTATGACTTTATGTGGGTACATTTTACCCACGTTAGGCTGCCATTTGTAGTACAAGGTTTCTGGCCTGAACTTTCAGGCCTAACCTCAAGGTTTTGGATCCACAGACACACAGTCCTGCAGTCCCACAAAGACACATAGATGCATAAGATAGTTTTAGGCTGATCAGCCTAAGGCCCAAGCATATAACTTGCTAGCTCTCTACCCTTCATCTAACCCATGACTCTTAACCTTTTCAGTCATGTGGCTCAGTCACACTGAGATATTTACATTACAATTTATAACAGTAGCAAAATCACAGTTAAGATGTAGCAATAAAAATAACTTTATGGTTGGGGTCACCACAACTTGAGGAACTGTATTAAAGGCAGCTCCAGGAAGGTTGGGAACCACTGATAAATATAATTAAGGAGAAAGCTTAATGCCAGGTGCCACCAAGTCTTCCAGTCCACACTTAAAGAGAATAGGCCTGTGCTCAACCATTCAGGCCTTCTTGTTCTAAAGCTCCAAGTCAGGAACCAATGCTTCAAATAGTACTAATGGTGGCCAGCAGTTACTGTCCAACCAGTGTCTCATTGCCCTGAGGCTTTCCCATAATTCCTGCCTCCTATATGCTCAAGTCCTAGCTGATTTCTGCCCTTTTGCAAACTTTGTCCTCTAACATGTCTTTTGTTTTAAGAATCTCTCATAGCTTCTACCACCGTATACAGCTTCCAAAGCCTCCCAAACGCCAACAACAAAATTCTTTACAAATAAATTAATTATCCTATTTAATCCATTGCAACTAGATACTCAGGGAATGTTTTAGGCCCCACAAAAGCTCTCATATCAAGGTCAAGTTCTCCTTGCCAAAGACCACCAATTCTTTTTCCACTCACCACTACCCAGTTCCTCTTTTAGTTTTGATCTTTCCCTTCAAACATTCACTCCCCCATTTGAAAATAGATAGCCTCGAACCCAAAGCAGTTATTTTACATAGGAATTTTGAGCCATATCTAGGCACTAGTTAATGATGAGCCTTTGAAAACCATTAAATGTAATGTTTTCCAGTTTGCCACATATAGATTACTGAGCTGTAAAATGCTGTTAGACCTCAAGTATCCTTGATTCAGTTTTATGGACAATTAAGCTGAAAGTGGTACTGGGGCTTGAGAAATCAATTAAATTAAATGTATAGAATAGAGTGTCCATCCCCAGCAATTTCTAGAATTTCATGCTCAGACTCCATGAACAATACAAATGAGCCAACAGTGAAGAGCTATAATGGAGAATAACTCAGATACCACGACAACTATATATCAAGTGCTCCATGAAAGCGGGACAAATCCACTTTGTTAGTTGCCAAATCCCCAAAGCCTGACACAGTAGAGCAAGTACTGTTTATACATTTTTCGAATCAATGGATGTCAGACATAGGCTAAGCACTTTATCTACATCATTTCATTTAATTCTCTCAACACCATGGCATATTTTCTCATTTATAGCCAATGTGACTATGGTGGTGCTGAGTGGTTAAGCCAACAGGAAGTATGAAGTCTGGGGCAACCTAAACAGAAATACAGACAGCTCCAAGGCTAAGTCCTTAAGCTCTATGCTCATTGCACACCACAACCTAAGTGACAGTGATAATAAAGTGATTGGTTTTATGAAATACTTCATTCTAGGATCTGTTGTATTGAAGCAATGGGGATATGATAGGACCAAGGCAGACCCAATCATTTTTCTTCACTTGTTTTGATGGAGTGAGACATAATTTAATACACAACTGCTGTGACCTCCGAAAATGGCAGGGGAGAATGGTATATCTGGGAATACAGCAAAGGACAAGAAAGGTTACTAGGAAGAAGTGATGCTGAAGCCTAAAGGGTGAAGAAAGTGTTGCCATGGCAATAAGAAGCAGGAAAGGGGGTAGCAACAGCACAGGGAGAGAGTGGTGCAGACAAGAAAGAGCAGGATGCTCAGAGAGGCTGGGATGTGAGGGGAAGAGACTGGGGTAAGACCAGAGACTGCATGTCTATCTTCCAGATGATGTTGCTAATGACCACTGATAGTCTTCTGTCTTAGAAGAATGAGAAGACCCAATTGTGTAGCAGGGAAGCACGACTGATAGGAGAGAGGATGCTGGTGAGCAAACTTGGAAAGTAGAATCAGAGAGGAAGTAATGGTGTGAGAAAGTTGAGTAAAATTTGTAAGTCTAGTCAAGCATTACCTGTAGTAACTTCCTTAGCTGTGTCCTGCCCGATTACTCAATTTCCATCAGTAATAATCCATATCCTCCCCCTTCATTAGACAGGGACTCCTAATCACCAATCTATCCCTGTGCTGTTTCTGCCCCTTTGTCCTGTTTCTTGTTGCCATGGCAACATGTTCTTCATCCCTTAGGCTTCAGCATCACTCATTCCTAGTAGCCTTCCCTGTCTTTTGCTTGTACTCCCAGCATAGCTCATTTTCTCTGGCCATGTTTGGGGTGAGGGGGTGGTGCACAGCAGTTGTGTATTAAATTGTGTCTCACTCCATCAAAATAAGTAAAGAAAAAGGATTGTGTCTACCTTGGTCCTATCATATCCCCATTGCTTCAATGTAGACCCTAAATAAGACAGATCCTAGAATAAAGTATTTCATAAAATCAATCACTTTATTACAAAGCAATGTTCAACATTGGGGTTTTTTTTTCCTAATCCCAAGTTAGTAAAAAAAAAAGATGCAATGTAGTAAAACAGTATTTCTCCTCCTGTTGTCTTTTTCACAAAGGGGGCTAGGGTCTTCTCTGATACCTTCTAGTTCTCATTGTCAAGAACAGACTCTGGGGAATAAGTAAAAATGTCTTCTCTAATTCTGATTAAAACCCACTGAAAAGGGTGTTATAGTGGTGGAAAAGTAAAGTTTCTTCACAACAATAACGACAACCTAAGCCACCTCCTACCAGTTCTAGGAACAGGTTTATATCAATTACCCACATATGTGTATGAATTAACAAAGTGCATTCACAGAAGAGCACACACACACGAGGAAAGATCACTAAAGTGATGTGAATAGAGACTCTAACTGATCTCAAAATTTAAAGATTTTCCCTTTGACAACCTGTAAGACATCAGTCCATCTTCAGATTGAAGCTCTGGTGTTGTCCCACCCACTCCAGGTAAGTACACACCCGCATGTTGTACATGTCCCTCTCTGGAACCTACAGTAGCCACCTCTAGTGACCTTATTATCATTTTCTAAGACATTGTTCCCAGTAGCTCATCCACATGACATTCCAAGCAGCTGCTAACTGATCAGAACTGGCATTCAGAATGAACCTTGCTTTTGCTGATTCAGAGCACAGAGCTAACGTTCTCTCTTCCTCCCATGTAGCATGCTTGGCTCAGCCTCCATGACCTACCAACCAAAGATTCCAATTTGAATTATAGTCTCCTTTCCATGCCTATTTTGAACACACAGGTCTTTTTTGAATCGAGGCCAATGTTAATCCATTTAATGCCTTTCTTCTTATAGTGCTTTTGACTTTTTCAAAAGCGTTGTAAATGACATTACTATTGCATTCTCAGAAAATCCCTGAGAGCTAGGTTAAGTGAATCATATTATCTCCAAGAGAACTAAGGCCTAGAGGGTTGAAATAAATCACAAAAAATCACCTACTGGGTAAGAAGCAAAACTGGATAATAATCCAGCGAGGCTCCAGCTGCTACACCTATACTCTCTGCCCGATACTCATCTACATCTTACAGGGAGGAGCATCCCTTCCACTTTTCCACTTGAACCACACACACACACACACACACACACACACACACACACACACACACCATGTACATATACAGTAGGAACACACACGTGCACACTGAGAAGCCTGCACATAGAAAAAGGTACCCACTGGAAAGAGAGAGGCCAACACCCTAATACAGACAATCAAGCACATTCCCAGAAAAGCAGGACGTAGAAGCATACACTCAAAAAAAACCTACAAAAAAAAAAAATATCCAGAGCCAGGTATGGCCGCACATATCTGTAATCGAAGCACTTAGAAGGCTGAGGCAGGAGGACTGTGAATTCCAAATTAGACTAGACTATATAATGAGACTCTATCTGAAAAGGAAAAAATACTTTTTAAAATAGTCAGAGAAATACAAACTCACAGAGAGACGGATATAGTGATATTCACACAAATATGTGTAAATACTCATACAAAGACACACACATACAAAAATAAAAGACACAGAAGAAAACAAGTATGCTAAATAACTACTTTCATTTTATCAGCGCAGTATAAAAGATCCTATTTTCTTCTGAGGCACTATATCAGTGGGAACTAAGAAGAGCATTCTAGCCTTGACTTTGTTCTAGGAAGAACCATGTTCCCTCTGTGAGCCCAGTGGTGTTAGCATGCCCCATGGGAGATGATGGCTCTTAGCAGAACTAGCATGTGGTGATCTATACAGCACTCTTCAACTTACTAATCAATCATTCATAACCCAGTTTGTGTTTTTGGAGGCTGTCATGCTTATCATGAAAAGTCAGGATGCATTGTAGCTGTCCAGTCAGGATCTGATGACCCCATCTAGGGTATGAATCTCTATTGCAACTGTCACATTTGTTTTAAGAACATGCTATTTCAATGCTGATGCCAGAAGTCTAGGCCACCATCTGTGGCCATAATGGTAACCCAGAGCCTCACTTCCATGGGGTCTATGCCAAACTGAGTGACTTACTCAAGCACACAGGGTCAGACCTGGGAAGTTACCATAGACTGACTGTATCTGGGTCTGTGGCCCAATAGTTGCCAGAATCTCGGCTGATGTCCATGGCTTGTGTTACCATAGGGGGTCATAAGAACAATTTGTGTTGAAATCCAAGGATCATGCCAAGACATCCCTTTCCCTCACTGGCCCTGGGATAGCTGGCCCTACCCCTCACTGGACACTGCAGCAGGAGAGTTGGTACTGCTTCCCCATGGGAAAGTTAATGCCAACACTTAGGAAAAATGGCTCTACCCTTACCACAGATGTGGGAGAGCTAGTCCCAGTGACATGAGTCTAGGAGAGCTGGCTCAGCCCATTGCCTAAGGAGGTGACTGACCACCTCAGTTCCCACCCAGACACACATCCTAGGTCTTGGGTTGGCCCTCCTAACAGTTGCCTCATCTATGACCTGCTGGAGTTTGAGAAGAGACTGGTCCTGCGTGATCTCCATAACTCAGGACAAGAGGATATCTGAGAGCAGTTTCTGTAAGTTCCTAGTGCATCAGAGGCCTTGCACCAGACCAGTGAGTCATTGCAATGACCATTTTACAGGTGGGGCTGATCAGGCAAAGTGTGTGCACTGCATGACACACTGCCGCCCCAACACTAGGATGAAGATATGTTGGAAAATAGAAGAGATAGGTGAGTTTTTTGTTTTGTTTTGTTTTTAATTAATTTGGGGAGAGGCAAACTGAATTTAACAACACATTAAAAGACTTTCATTATGGGGAAAAAAAAACATGATTTTTGTGCCATTATCTGATTTCCCAAGAATGAAAGTATCTGATCTTGGTACTAAGGTTGTAATGGATCTCTGACAAGAGGAGAGGAGAGGGAAAGGATGGGTGCAGTTGAGGGAAGGAAGTCCAACTGTGACCTTTCTGGGCTGTTGAAGAGCCTTCTTCAGCCTCTTCCTTATATACTTCCTGATTAGTCCAGACTCTCCTTACAGAAAATTTACTCAGGCATACTTGGTTATGTACAGAAATCTACTCTCTTGGGACTCTTCTACTGTGGTAGATCCCCAGTTGAGAACATGTGCTTACTTCGTGAGACCTACAATCAAGGAAAGCCTCCAACCCTTCAAGTCAAAGTAGATAAATAATAATTAGGCTGAGGTAATCACTATTGATTGTATTCTTTTGCCAATGACTGAATTTGTGGCAATTCTAGACAGTGACATTTGAAAAGAAGCCTATGGTGAAGCTTTCTGAGGACATTTTCTTTTCAACCTCTAGACAAACATGTAGGAGGCTGTGATACACAGAACAGCTACAGTCCTCTCACCAGCTGCCAGAGGCTCAATTTCCATTATCAGCATGGGGGAGAAAGAGCAAAAAGTAATAAGACTAGTAATAAGAAAAATACACACAAAAACAAACATACCAAGGGGATGCATTATGACCAACATACAGAGACATGCAAATTCTTTCATGAACTGTATCTGACTGAGTTAGTCTATAAATATAGCAGGAGAGGTACAAGATCATGGATGTCTGCCTATTCTCTTCAACACTCACTTCCAGCATTCTTGGCTGGAGGAAAGATAACTACCAGGTGAGTCATCTGACTAGTCTAAAACCACCACGTTTCAGAAGACTTTCAAACAAGAGCTAACACCAATATTCCTAATATTATTTCACAAAATAGAAATTGAAGGAACATTGCCCAATTCATTGTATGAGGCCACAGTCACCCTGATAGCCAAGCCACATAAAGATTCAACAAAGAAAGAGAATTATAGACCAATTACCTTTATGAACATAGATACAAAAAATAATCAATAAAATACAAACTGAATCCAAGGACACATCCAAAAGATCACCCACCATGGTCAAGTAAACTTCATCCCAGAGATGCAGGGATATACCTAAACATATTAAGGCCAGCATCAAATTAAATGAAGAGAAACTGAAAGCAATTCCACTAAAATCAAGAATAATACAAGTACTTTCTCTCTATATATATATATCTATTCAATATAGTACTTGAAGTTCTAGCCAGAGCAATAAGACAACTAAAGAAAACAAGGGATACAAATTGGAAAGGAAAACATCTAAGTATCATTTGCAGATGCTATGGTAGTATACATAAGCAACCCAAAAAAATTTCACCAGGAAATTCCTAAAACTGATAAACAATTTCAGCAAAGAAGTTGGATACAAGATTAATGCAAATAAAAAAATAATTATCATTCTTAAATGCAAATGGCAAATAAACAAAGAAAGAAATTAAAGAAACAACACCTTTCACAATCACCTTAAATAACATAGAATATTTTGGAGTGACTCTAAAAAAGCAAATAAAAGACTTGAATTGTAAAAATCTTCAAGTCTTTGAAGAAAAAAATTGAAAATAGTATCAGAAGATGAAAATATTTCCCAAGCTCATGAATTGGTAGGATTAACATAATAAAAATGGTTATGTTACCAAAAGCAGTCTACAGATTCAAAGCAATTCCCATAAAAATTCCAACACAATTCCTTATAGACCTTGAAAGGACAATTTTCAACTTCACATGGAAAAAACAAAAGCCCAAGTTAGCTAAAATAACCTTGAACAGTGAAAAAAAAAAAACCAACTCTGAGCTATAGTGACAAATAAACCCCACATGATATTGGAATAAAAAGACATGTTGATCAATAGAATCAGATTGAAGACCCAGAAATAAATTCATACGCATATAGACACCTAATTTTTTTTTTTTTTTTACAAAGAAGCCAGAAATACACACTGGGCAAAAAAAAAAAAAAAAAAAAAAAAAAAGGCATCATCTTCAGCAAATAGTGCTGGTCTAACTGGGTGTTCGCATGAAAAAGAATGAAAATAGATTCATACCTATCACCTTACACAAAAGTCCAAGTGGGTCAAATACCTCAACAACAACAACAAAAGAAAAAGAAAAAGAAGAAAACCAGAAACGCTGAACCTGACAGAAGAGAAAACGTGGAATACCTGTGAACACATTGGCACAGAAAACAACTTCCTGAACAGAGCACCAATAGCACAAGCACTGAGACTGACAATAAATGGGACTTCATGAAACTGAAAGGCTTCTGTAAGGCAGAGGCCATCTTCAACTGGACAACAGCCTACAGAATGAAAAAGATTTTCAGTAATTCCACATCTGACTGAGGGCTGATATTCAAAATATATAAATAATTTGAGAACCTAGACATCTATAAACTAAATAATCCAGTTTTAAAATGGGGTACAGATCTAAACAGAATTCTCAACAGAGGAAATTCAAAGACTGAGAAACACTTAAAGAAATGTTCAATATCCTTAGCCATCAGGGAAATGCAAAGCAAAACTACTTTAAGATTGCGTCTTACACCTTTCAGAATGGCTAAGATCAATAATGCAAGTGATAACTCATGATATTGTGGATTTGGAGCAAGGAGAACACTACTCCATTGCTGGTGAGAATGTAACCTTATACAAGCATTATGGAAACCAATATGCTGACACCTCAGAAAGTGGGGAATCTATCTACCTCAAAGCCAGCTATATCACTCTTGGACATATACTCAAAGGACATGTTGCCCTACAACAAGGACACTTGCTAACCAATGAACCCTGGTCATTGTGGCTTTATTCATAATAGCCAGAAACCGGAAACAACCTAGGTGTCCCTCAACAGAAGAATGAATAAAGGAAATGTGCTATATATACACAATGAGTATTATCCAACTGTTTAAAAAGTGACATCATGAAGTTTGCAGGCAAATGAATAGAACTAGAAAAAGAAATAATCTTGAGTGAGGTAATCTAAACTCAGAAAGACAAATATGGTATGAATTCACTTATAAGTGGATATTAGTCATTAAATAAATGATAATCAAGCTACATCCATAGATACAGAGAGTTTGATAAGGGAGAGGTATGGAGGGACATAGATTCATGGGCATACCAGGGGCAGGTAGGGTTGGAGGGTCATCAGGTTGAGGGGAGATGTAGTGGAGACAAATAATAGGAAGAGGAAGAGCTGAAGTTGGGAGGCCATTAGGAGATGGTACAGAAACCTAGCATAGTGGAAGCTTCCTAAAATATATAAAGAGGATCCTAATGAGGACCCCTAGTAATGGGGGATATGGAGTCACAACAGGCCATCTCTTATCACCAGGGAGACTTCCACTGGAGGTGGGGGGGACTAGGTTGTATTTAATTATGTTGTTGGCCGGGGGCAGGGGCATGAAAATCTACAAACAAACAACCTAGGCTGGTGCTAAGACAAAGCATTGTCTCTGACAGTTGACAGCAGTGGCCCCACTGGCAAGGATAATGCCCATACAACTCATTGATGTGGAGAGGAGAGGTTGAGCTGGTGCCTACGTGGACCCTTCACCTCTATGTTCTAGTCTCTTTAGTGAGGGAAGGCACTCTACGGGCTACCAAAAGAGAAACATGGATACCAACCCAGTCACAAACCTATAACCTACAATCTGTCCTGACAGTAAAATATGCTAAGGTGGTACAGAATTTGCTGAAATAGCTAACTAATGTATGATTTAACTTAAGGCCCTCTCTAAAAAAATAAATTCATACCTAATACTACTTAGGTAACCAAGGGCCAGAGATTAGATAGCCCAGAGACTTGGGGTAAAATCAAACACTATGGATGACTCCTAATGATATTCTGCTCTATTCAGAGATCAATGTATTATCCAGTCATCATCAGAGAGACTTTCTCTGGCAGAAAATGGGAAAAGATAAAGAGATACAAACCCAGACATTATTCAGTCTAAATGGGAGATATCCATCAAAGCCCTCCCTTCAGAGCTCAGGGAATACCATGGAAGAGAAAACAGAAAGATGGTAAGAGCCAGAGAGAACAGAGAACACCAGGAGCACAAGGTCCTCTTAGTCAACTAAGCAAGGCACTTAGGAGCTCACAGAGGCTAAAGCAGCCAGCACAGGACATTCAGAGTTCTACACCAGGTCTTCTGTGTATAGCTTAGGAGGTTTATGGGACTCTTGACTGTGAGAACAAGTGTGCCTCTGACTTCTTGCCTTCCCTTGGAACACTTTGCCTCCTGTCAGGTTGCCACGTCCATCTTTGATATGAAGCCTGTGATCTGGAGAGGAGCCGAGTATGAAGGAGCTAGGAGGAGTAGAGAGAAGGGAACCTAATCAGGATATATTGTATGAGAAAAGAATCTAGTTTCAATGAAAGGAAAAAGGAAAGAGACAGATAATAAGCGAGACAAACCACTTTGTTCATTGCCAAATCCCCAGAGCCTGACACAGTAGCACAAGTACTATTCATACATTTTTCAAATCAATGGATGTCAGACATAGACTAAGCACTTGATCTACATCGTTTCATTTAATTCTCTCAACACCATGGCATATTTTCTCATTTATAGCCAATGTGACTATGGTGGCACTGAAAAGTAAGAAGATGGAAACACCTGTTCCTTGGGGTGGCGCAGAGTGACCATATAAGCCAGTGTTAACCTCTGCCTTTCTCTGGGCTTCTGGCTATTACATTTTCTAGTGCTTATGTCCCCTTTAGATGGTGTATTCAAGGTCTCTCCTTGTTGACTGACACATTCTTGCTATGTCCTCATGTAAAATTTTTTTTATGTATGCAGCCCTAGTTTATTGCAGGTCTCAAAGCTCACTGTTGTGATGAAAACTTAGATTGAGCCTCATTTGTACTTAATCACTTCTTTAGAGGCCCTAATACTCTTACTCAATCATCGTACTCTTTGATATATCAACTATCCCAATACTGCTTTCTGGCTGAGACGGATTTGATTTTGTTTTGTCTCACAATATTTTTAAGGAACTCAACGTGCCATTCATATTCTCTCTCTCTCTCTCTCTCTCTCTCTCTCTCTCTCTCTCTCTCTCTCTCTCTCTCTCTCTCTCTCTCTCTCTCTCTCTCTCTCTCTCTCTCTCTCTCCTTCCCCCCTCTCTCCCTCTCATATACTGAAGTCTTACCACTTAGGATATCAGAGACAACTTGAGGTTTAATAGCACTCAAAAGCATATTCATGTCCCAACTACACTCAACATCTCTGAGTCTCACTAGGCTTAGCCTTCGCTCTCTCAGGAGCCGTAGGCTGTACTTTTCTGTGCCCACAGATGTAGCATCAATGCCCTGGTGAGCTCAAAGAATACTTTTGGAGATGAAGCCAGAGAAAGCAATGCTTTAGAGGACCAATAGGAATCTTATTTTCTGTAATGCTACACCATATACCTGTTGGGTTTTTTTGTTTGTTTGTTTTGTTTGTTTGTTTGTTTTTATGGTTGACATGGGGCTTCTCTGTGTATCCCTCGCTGTCTGGGAACTCACTCTGTAGACCAGGCTGCCCTCGAACTCAGAGATCCACCTGCCTCTGCCTCCTGAGTGCTGAGATTAAAGGTGTGAGCCATCACTACCCTGCTGCCTGCTCACTTTTTGTCCCAGCATCAACACACTCTACTGTATAACAGTGATTAAAAATGAGTCACGACCCAATTTGGTGCAATTGAAAATATATGGAACTTCTATGGAAATCTTGAGGCAAAGAAGGCTAAATCTATTAAAACTTCAGATTCTGGCTGTGAATCTTGCCTTTAACAGCTGAGATGTCTCTCCAACCCAAAACTGCAGCTTCTTGGAGCAAACCTAGATCCTCACCTTAAATATAAGCCTCTAAATAATCCTTTCTCTTAAAAGAGTACAGAGATTAATCTAAACCCTGAAACTTTAATAGATTATGTAATCACAAAATAGGAGGAAAAAACTCCATGTTCTCCCATATGTATTTACCTTATACATGTAAATGTGCAATAAAAAAAAACCTAACTTTGTGCTCATGCCTCCACACATACTGGATTTTTGACCCCACTTCATCTTGGATACTTCTGCTGAGACTGATGTAGGAAGAACTGAAACAGCTGTGCAGGACCTTCCTCCCAGCAAGCCTATACCTCAGGTGTTCTGTCACAGAAACCGGAAGCTGACTAATGTGAGCCTGAAGGATTTTCTTCCTTGGCCACATGGAAGGCATCTCTCTCCTTGACACTGATTGGACATAGAGGAATTAAAAAAATACTTTCCTTCCTTCCTCCATTCTTCAAAGTGTCCTTTCTTCCTCTTATGCTAAAGCCAGATACTGTATGTAGTCTCTAACTTGGTTCCAGCTCTTGAGAGGGTACTTTGTGCAAGACTAACTACCCCAATTAGTGTTAGTGTTTCTGTGCAGAAACATTTACCATAAGGTCTCTTACTCAACTGCTATCTTGCTCCACTTACATTGCTGTTATTTATCTCTGTGGGGAGCCAGACCAACCTGAGACTTTCTCAGAGGTCCTAGTGAAGAACAAAGGGAATTGAGTTCAGCATCTTTGTCTGGGAACAGACTTGGCAAGACCAACTTCATGATGGAGCCAGTGTCTTAAAGGAGTCAAGGTTGCAATTTCTGGGGGCCTGGTTCTTCCCCCTTGGCTGTGATTACCAGTTAAGAGTCTAAAGTATCCTGTGTTATTTTTGCCAATGTTGTCAGACTTAGCTCTCTGGTACTACTGGCCATTTTCTGCAGCAAATAGTGAATATGCTACCATAAGACTTCCTGGTCCCGGTCACTGCTGTGTCTTCTTTATTTCTTGTTCCTGGTCCTCCACTCAGCACCTTACCCCTAGAGACCTTAATTTGTGGGTCATATATGTTGTAGTCAGCATATCTGCTGTATCGTATAGTTTTGCATACAAGAAACAACCAAAAATTACTTGCCCAATGAATTCATGGTGTCTCACAAAATGATCAGGACATAGCAATAATCTTCTGTCTTTTAACCAAAGAAATACTAACCCTGAGTCATAGGTGACAAGAGCAGAATCTGAACTTCAATTTCTTTCCTCAGTTTTTTCTCCATCTGACTTGTAACATATCTTCGAACTTTTCATGTCACATTTCCAACCTCTCTAACATTCCCTGACACAGCACAACATCTGCAGGGGTGAACACAGGAAGTTCTCTAAAGCCAAACTTAGAAAGACAATAAAAGAACACAGGTCAGAATTGTAACTATAATCATTAAGGTAGAACTCAAACGTGGTTTTGCATGATTAAAAATGACTGTAGGATCAGTTGACAAAACATCTCTATGATTATACAATGAGGATATGAGCAGTCTGGTTTAACCTTATGAAAATTTGATCTTGAAATAACTTTACCATTTCTAAACCTCAGCTTAAAAAATATACAACTGCCTGCTGCTTTTGTCTCTCACAAGCTTTAGGTGTTAGAAGTACTGTTGTCCAAAACCACTCAAAGGGCCTGCCTGTGGGTGGTGTATGCTCATAGTCCTAGCACGCTGGAGGCTGAGCAGAGGAGTATACAGCTGAGGTCTAGCCTGGACCACAGGACAAAGCTTTGTTTCAAAATAAGAAGAGAGAGGGGGAAAAAGAGAGGAGAGGAACAGAGACAGAGAGATACAACATGAGGGGAAGAGGAAGATGGCAGTAAAAGAAAAGATGAGGGATGGAAGGAGAGGGGAAGGAAGGGAAGGATAAGGAAGAGGCATTTTACATTTATTAAAGTTGAAGGCAAATTTATATCCTAATAAGAATGCAATTTTGCATTCAAATGTGGATGTTTACTTTTACATAAAAAATTAAACCTCAACTAAATATCTGATAAATCCAGAATGCAAAACATTTTAACATTTTTCAAATTTGATCAATACTTTGCTTTTATAACCATCATTCCTGAGAATGCTGCTTCACATGTAGCATAAATGGGCTGATATATGTTTGGGACAAACTCAAGAATGGTTGGAAATTTTTTCTAATACAAAGCCAGAATTCACTGAATACATTTTTTTAAGAAACTCAACTGAGAAACTCAAACAGTAATTTTTGATTGCGGAGTTTGTTTTATTGCATAATACTAGGTAACTGCAGCATTTAAGACCCAAGAGGGACATATTTCAAAATATGCCCTATAGGTATCAAACCACAAGAATATGCACAAGTATATTACAAGAGCATCTTTACAAATTTGCTGGGCAAAGAAAAGCAAACAGTAAGACTAAACCTTGAACAACCATACCAGTTAATACAGAACTGATTACACAAACTATAAATCCATCCACCCCTAATAGACTATGAAGTAATTATAAAAGGTCAAATAAGTTAGATATACATTGATTATGCCAGGAATACCTTTGTGAAGTGTTTTTAAAGGAGAAAAGCAAATTGCCCAGCAAGATATACTATGATCCATGGGCCAGTAAGATGGCTCAGTAGGTATAGGGAACTGCCAGCTAGACCAGACAAGCTGAGCTTGGCACCTGAACCCCACATGGCAGAGAAAACCAACTATTATAAGTTATCCTCTAATGTACTATGAGTGTATTCACTATTTATTTTTCAGCATAAAAGTTTTATTGATTATTTGGGAATTTTATATCATGCATCCCAGTCACACTCACTTCCCAATCCTCCCAGATCTGCCCCCTTCCACCTTCATGATCTTCCTACCCCCAAAAAAAAGAAAGGAAGAAAGGAAGGAAGAAAGGAAGGGAGGAAGGGAGGGGGAGGGAGGGAGAGAGGAAAGAAAGAAAGAGAGAGAAAGGAAGGAAGGAAGGAAGGAAGGAAGGAAGAGAGAGAGAGAGAGAGAGAGAGAGAGAGAGAGAGAGAGAGAGAGAGAGAGAGAGAGAGAGAGAGAGAGAGAGAGAAGACCAATTTGTTTGGCCATATACTCTCTGGAACATGGTCAAACTCCCAGTGGCTGACCCCTTAAAGAGAACTGATTCCTTCCCTACAAGAAGCCATCAATTGTGGAGAGCTACACTAACCACCCTCCTCTACACACACACACACACACACACACACACACACACACACACACACACACACACACATACACACACACACACACATACACTGAAGTCAGAAGTTTCTGGCCCAGCCTAGCCCCAAGATCAGGACAAGCAGTCCCTTAGTCCCAAATAATCACACAGAGGCTTATTTTAATTACATGCTGTTTGGTGTATAGCTCAGGCTTACTACTTGATAACTCTTATACTATAAGCCAACTCATATTTCTATTTATGCTTAACCACATGGCTTGGTAGCTTTTCTCAGAGCAGCCTTCTCATCCCACTTCCTCTGCATCTCAATCATGTCTGCTGCTCTGCTCTTTGGCTTCCCAGAATTCTCCTAGTCGGGTCGCCTCACCTCTACTTCCTGATTAGCTGTTTAACCAATCAGCATTTTATTAAACCAATATTTACAGTGACAAATGTCAACAGTGTATAGAGCAATATCCCACAGCAATATATCATATATGTGTGTATATATTTAGATTCATATATATTTATTGATAGGAGTCTAGAGAACTGTGTGGAACTGTGGATACTGTCACAGTGGGGGTGGAACAGGTGGAAATTATAATTATGCTATTTAGGCAGATATTGGGGTAAAAGTATTAACTATAAACATCTTCTGGATTTTCACTTGGTACATGTGCTGGACAGCTTTATGTCAACTGATACCAGCTAAAATCATTTAGGAGAAGGGAACCTCAATTAAGAAAATGCCTTCATAAGATCAGACTATAGGTAAGCCTGTAGGGCATTTTTTTTAATTAGTGACTGATGGGGAAGGGCCCAGTCCATTGTGGTGGTGCCATCCCTTGTCTGGTGACCCCGGGTTCTATAAGAAAATAGGTTAAACAGGAGCAAGGCAGTAAGCATCACCCTTCCATGGCCTCTGCATCACCTCCAGCCTCCAGGTCCCTGCGCTGTGTGAGTTCCTGTCCTATCTTCCTTCGATGGTGAATAGTGATATGAAAGTATAAACCAAACAAACCCTTTCCTCCCCAGCTTGGATTTTAGTCAGGGTGTTTCATCACAGCAATAGAAGCCCTAAGGGTACAGTAATCATGGTTCTTTTCTTTAAAAAAAATATAACAAACATGAATCAATGAAATGAAGTTTTCCTACTAAACTTTTAAAAAGGAAGGAATAGCATCAAGCTGGGAGTGTCAGGTGATGCCTCCGTCATTGCTCTGCCATATACTAACTAGTCTGAAGCAAGGTACCTGGATCTTCTAGGCATTTGTGTCCTCGTCTATAAAGCAAGAATGCCAATGTTGACATTGCAGAATACTCTCTAGGGTCAGATAAGAACATCGTCTTGTCAAGTGGCCCCAATATAAACTCAGCACCACATAGCTAGCTTTGGTTGGTGGCTTTCTGAGCCTTGACCGTGTATCAAGAGCTTTTTGTGTTTTGTGTGTAGCACTATATTTCAAAGTCAAAAATGGGGAAGCAGCAGAGTACCAGGAATGTTGCCCAAGTAATTTTACTGCAAAATCAACTTTGGTTTTTAGATAGAGAGCAGCTATGTTGCCTGACTGCCTTTGTAGCTCCTAAGCACTGGTAAGCCCTCTGCTTCAGTCTCCCAGGTAGCTGAGACTATAATTCTGTACTACTGTGCTGAGCTCAAACCAGCCTCCTTAACTATATTGTTGAAACTGGAGGAAACCCTGAATATCCCTCGAGATACCACACTGCACCTACTCTTGGGAAATTCCCAACCATTTCTACCTTGTTTTAGGTTTTGACCAAATATCCAAATGCTATCCTCTGGATACCTCATGAATCAGCTCCTGTAAAACTCATTCCTCCAGTGACTAGCCACAAATGGAAGTCCAGTCAATCAAGCATGGTATGTGCACACGGTGAACATGATACCCACCTAATCAAACACTAATTCAGTAGCCCCCCTCCGAATTCAATCTTTCTCTACCTATCCCTCAAATCTCTACCAATATCTCAAACTTTCCTCCCTCAGTCTTCTCCCATTCTCTTTTTACTTGCTTCATATATGAGACATGGATTCTCTCTTCCTGCTCCTGAGCCATGTAGGACTGATCAGATACCACAAAGACCCCTTCTGATCTCCTGTGGAGAGCGTAATGAGCCTTCAGTGTGGTCATTCTCTCATTTGGACTCTTTTCAAACAGAAACTGTTAAAGTCAAAAATTCTAACCATACAATCCAAAGGTAACCAATATGATACATGCTGAGTATTGGTAGTGGGAAATACTCAAAATATGTTTTCAGTAACTAAAACATTATTTTTTTATAAGAACAGGAAACCAAGCAAAAACTTTAATTCGTGCCTTATAATTGTCTAGAATGTGAGCCAGGTGTTTTGTTTTGGTGTTGTGTGATATGAAAGCACAGGAGACAGAGAGAGAGACAGAGAGAGAGAGAGATCAAAACCAAGGCTGTAGTAAAGTCATATAATGCAGTATGGGCAGTTGCTCCTGTAACGCCTTGGGTTTGTTATGTGTCTATATTTAATGCAATTTTGTTGTTGTTGTACATTCAGAAACTCTTTTATTGTTGCCAAATTTCTTGTTGTTCACTTACATGTATTTTAATCCCCTTCTTTATCAGAACCCATTCATCTTTATGGCTTAACCAGAACTGGATAGATTCTCACACCACCTGTATTCTAAATAAGGCATGACGGGCTTGTGAGCAATCAGTAGGCTTCATTTTTTAATTCCATATTTGACTGGATATTATTAAAGAAATTGTTAAATTCTAAAATACTGTGCTCAGAATTTTATCCTGTCAGGCATAGACTAGGCAGTTAAAGAAACACACAGAAAGAATGCTTCTTCTTCTTCTTCTTCTTCTTCTTCTTCTTCTTCTTCTTCTTCTTCTTCTTCTTCTTCTTCTTCTTCTTCTTCTTCTTCTTCTTCTTCTTCTTCTTCTTCTTCTTCTTCTTCTTCTTCTTCTTCTTCTTCTTCTTCTTCTTCTTCTTCTTCTCCATTTCTTAGTAATAATAACTGGTGCTCAGACACTGCTTCCCCTCTCCATTACTCTTTGCAAACATTAACTGCACAATTTTACTACATTAGCAGCAAAGAAAGCCAGATATGGCCCTATAATTTTGAAATCTTTTGTCTCTCAAATGGTACATTACACATCAGAATGTATGCTTTAACCTGACTTAAGGTGGGAAAGGAAGAAAATAGGAAGGAGAGAAGAGGTTGTATTGTGAAGTAATGGCTTCCTCAGAAGTTTATTTAGGGCTCTGGGATAGACACCATGGATCAGAACCTAGAATATGAATAAGAACTCAACTGATAAAGTACATTTCATGACTAGTGTTGAGCTTAGCACGTTACAATTTGCTTTAAAGATTTATTTTATTTCAGTTGGGGTGAGCTATGTGTGGCTATGTGTACCCATGAGCAATGTTGACTACAGAGTCCAGATGAGAATGACAGATGCCCTGGAGCTGAATGTGTAGCTTGAATGTAATCAGCCCCCATAATCCCAAAAGGAATGATATTCTTTGGAGGTGTGGTTTTCTTGTAGTAGTTATGGCCTTGTTGGAGGAAGTGTGTCAGTGTGGGAGCAGACTTTAAGGTCTCTTTAAGTTTCTCTCAGTCTCTCAGTCCACTTCCTTCCTACATCTCAGTCCTGCAAGATGTAGGACTCTCAGCTACTACTCCAGCACTATGTCTGGTTGAATGCTTCCCATCATGATAATAGACTGAACCTCTAAAACTATAAGTGAGTCGCCCTAATTAAATGTTTCCTTTGTAAGCATTTCTGTGGTCATGGTGTCTCTTCAGAGCAATAAAAACTCTAACTAAGACACTGAAGTTACACATGGTTTTAAGCCACTCAACATGAGGGTTGATATCTGAACTCTATTGTCCATCTCTATAAGACCCAAAAATTTTCATTTCAAAATAAACATTTTATTAGGGAAAGGCATCAAATCCCTCCTAGAAGAGAAAAATATCCTCCAAAATAAAGTGGAAAGTAAAATACATATATGTAATTACTAGAAGCAATAATGCATACTAATCTTGTTATAATTCATAATACTTTTATAATTCACCTCTTCCATGGTTGTTTTGTATTTGAGAAATAAAGAGTGTCTCCTAAATGATTTTTTGCCACCAATTATTGAATATTTACTACTCGGTAAACACCATGCTGAGTCATTCCCTAGTTTGTTTTCTGCCATTATAACAGAGTGCCAGAGATTGAGTCTTTTATTTAAAAAAAAAAGAACTTTATTCTGGCTCATACTTAGGTGACTTAGAAGATGCCAGCAATTGCCCTACTGGTGAGGGTCTTATACCGCTTCAACTCACAGGGGTAGGCAGAGGAGAGAACAACTAGATGCAGCAAAGAAATATAGACAGATACCTTATATGTATGCTACTCAGCAAGGAGGAAGCTTCTGGGTCAGTGTTAGCTTGATTTCTTCAACTCCTGTGATCAAAATGCACAGTATCATCTGTAATATGGTCTTACCATCAACTCCTAGAAAACAATCAGTAACAATGGCTTTTACTGTTTTGTGAGAGTCTGGGGATCATCCTGGCCAACAACTTGAAGGGAATTTATCAGAAGATATTATTAACAAAGGTTTAAGCACAGGGGTTAAGAGAAATGATTGGGGAAGGAATAAGACATAAGAAATGTAAGCCCCCCTCTTCTCAAGGAAGAGTCATCTTATATATCTTAATGATGACTCTAAGGACAACTTTAGACGTTGAAATTTCAATATTTAACAAGTTTTTAAGGATCTCTCTCTTTTTCTCTCTATCTCCCTCTTTTGATTATTGAAATTATAGGATAGCTTTATATGTATCAGAGAGAAACACATATGATATACTTTGAATGAGAAATACGCCCCGTAGGCTCAGGTATTGAAACACTCAGTCCCAAGTTAGTGGTGATATCTGGGGAAGTTATGAGAGATACAGCCTTGTCCAAGGAAGTACATTACTGAATGGTCCATAGCCTCACCCCACTTCCAGATCACTCTCTGTTTCATGTTTGCATCAGGTATCTTGGTTTCCTGCTGAATTTTCTGCCATACAATCCCTGCAATGGTGTATTCTAGCCCATTGGAATGATAAGCCAAAATAAACTCATCTATAAGTTACCTGGATCAAGGTGTTTTATCACAGCAATAGAACTAAGGTTCCAAATAGCACATCTTTTCCCTGTAAATGAATAGGCTTTCTGATGGGATTACCCAATGATCACAAATTTACAGCTGGAAAGAAAGAAGGGTCTTTAAAAAATGTTAAATGCACTAGAATTGTTTTCAAAGTCATCAACAGTCTTACCCAGCTGTGAATTACAGTAATAACCAACCTGGCAAGATTTACCCACAAATATTCAATAGTAGTATGATGTTATGAGTGTAAGTGACTACTTTCTTATTAGACTTAATGTCTACTCCACAGGAGGAACCACATGGTATGCAAATTTGGCCAGAAACCCATGGTTGGGAGCACCAATAGAGGTGAACCTACTAAGATTATTCAACTAAATGGCATAGTATCAAACCACTTTTTAAATGTGTATCTCTCTATGCATAGTTTAGTGCAACTCCCAGACCTCTTCAGATAATTTTCTTTTTATGCAATGAATGGTTAACACAGAAACCCACACTGGTCAAAGTACAGAGAATAAGTGTCAGTGGAGTGCTCAGCCACAAATAGGTCATCTATCACACAGAGAGGGGGTGGGGGAGAACTCAGGATCATTACAGAAGAGGGTATATGCCAGAGGTTGGGGAAGCACTGGGGTAAAACAGTGTCTTCTGGACAAAACAGGACCACTACTCTTAAGAACTCAGTTTTCTGTAAGACAGAGGTCCTTGGTAAGTTGGCCACACTCCGGTGGATGGCCCTATACCCAGGAGTATATAAACAAAAAGATTTGAGTCTATAGACTAGCAAAGAAAGGAAGAAGGCAAGAGAGAAAGAGAAAGAGAGGGAAAGAGGGAGGGAGGGAAGGAGGGAGGGAGACAGGGAGGGAGGGAGGGACAAACAAAAAAGAAACAAACAAAGGAAGGAAGAAACAAAGAAGGAAGCAGGTGAATCTTTGTGAGTTCAAAACCAATATAGTCCACATAGTGAGTTCCATGACAGCCAGAGCTGCATAGTAAGAACCTGTATCAAATAATTAGATAGATAAGTGGGTAGATTGATGTGGAAATGCCTTTCTGCAGACCGAGCTGAAGCCCAAAGAAGCAACATGTAAGAAACACAGGTGAGCCATGGGCCACGTGGCAGACAGATTAATAGAAATGGATTGATTTAAGATGTAAGAGCTAGCTAGCAATGTGCCTGAGCCACAGGCCAAACAGCATGAAGTTAATATAAGTGTCTGAGTCATTTCTGGGGGCCTGAGCAGCAGCGGCGGGCGGCTAAGGGGTCTGGTGCAGCAGGGTCTGGGCCTCTGGCCACCCGGGACAAAGAAACCCATTGCAACAGTAGATAGATAGATAGATAGATAGATAGATAGATAGATAGATAGATGGATGGATGGATGGATGGATGGATGGATGGATGGATGGATGGATGGATGGATGGATGGATGGATGGACGAACGAACGAACGAACGAACGAACGAACGAACGAACGAACGAACGAACGAATGAATGAATGAAGTTTGGAGCTTCAGAAAAATAATGGATCTGGGAAAAGTTAGGGGGAGTGACTACAATCAAAATATATAAAATTCACAGAAAATCAATAAAAATATTCTTATGATATTTTATATGTTTATTTGCTATATTGAGAGTAGGTATCAATATTTGAGGTCAGAAAACAAATTTTAAAAATAAGTTCTTTCCTTTTACTGGGGGTTTCAGGTATCAAACTCAGGTCAGTAGGCTTAGTAGTAAATGACTATGATGGCCACTCTTGGCTGTCAACTTGACTACATCTGGAATTAACTAAAGCGCAAGTGTCTGGACACACTGAAATACTTTGAAGTGGGAAGACCTGATGTGGGAGTGCCTTTCTGTATGCTGTGAAAATCAATCTTTAAATAAAGGAGCTGTTTTGGCCCTTGGTGAACACCATAGAAAAAGGAGGTAGGGAATCAGAATACGTATGAAGAGAAGGGCAAAGTCAGAGACAGATTGAACCAGACACCCAAAGAAGAAACATGTAAGGAACACAGGTGAGCCACGGGCCACGTGGCAGTACAGATTAATAAGAATGGGTTGAGTTAAGATGAAAGAGCTAGCTAACAATGTGCCTGAGCCACAGACCAAATAGCATGAAGTTAATATAAGTGTCTGAGTCATTTTGGGGGGCCTAAGCAGCAGCAGGCAGCTAGATGGCCTGGGACCACAGGTCTGTGGGTCAGACCTTTGGCCAGAGGGGATCAGAAATCTTATTGTAACAAAGACCCATTTTTTTCTTGTTAAAGTACAGACTTTTTAATAAGGGATTTCACATTTATGAAAAGCATTTAGCTTATATCTAAGCCACCAGCCAGATCACACTTAAAGAAGCAGGCATGTCGTTTCTACTACACAGACGACACAAAATTCTTAAAAATTTTAAGTCAAGGATCCTTTGGAAATCTTCTAAAAGCTATAGATAGACAGTTCTCAATCCCACCCAAAGACCCCTCTTTCTTCTCCCCCCCCCCCAAGCAATCTGCACATGCACAAAGTTTCAGAAGATTAATGAGTCATTGTTTATAAATCATCAGTATAAATTTTTTCCAGACATCATCACACATTTCTTCCTAGATCATTCCATCTCTTTATGAGGGTATTAGACAGGACCTTAAGTGAATGCATTGGATCTCAGTTGCAAATTCTCTATTAGCTCCTATTAGCATCTTTTTCTCTCTCTTTTTTTTAACTTTTTCTATTTGGTTTTTAAAAATAACCCACACCTCCTACTGCTTCCTCTCCCACCTCTTTTCCCAGTCTTCCCCCACCTTCCCCTCCCCCCCATTCACTCTCCCACAGAAGGCCAGGACCAAGGGATGCACATTCTTACCCCAAAGGCATTATCTCAATTATGTTCATAGCAGCATTATTCATAATAGCCAGAACCTGAAAACAACCTAGATTCCCCTTAACTGAAGAATGAATTAAAAACTTGTGGTACATTTACACAATGGAGTACTACTCAGTAGAAAAAAAAGACATTCTGAAATTTGCAGGCAAATGATGGATCTGGAAAGTATCATCCTGAGTGAGATAACACAGACCCAAGGAGACAGACATTGCATATACTCACTCATAAGTGGACTTTGGACATAATGCAAAGTATTACCAGGTTGCAATACAGACCATCCCCAGTAACAAGGAAACAAGAAAGTTAAGAGAGACATTGGATCCCCCTGGAAAGGGGTAATAGAGAAGTTCTCCAGAAAAAATTGTAATCATGGGGGGGTGGGGGGGCAAGGGGAGGTGGGATGAGAACATAAGAGAAAACAGTGGTGGGGGAGCAACAGAGAGGGAGAGCAAAGAAGTGGAAATACTGATGAAGAAGCCATTGTGGGATTAGAGAGAAATCTGATACCACGGAACACCCAAGAACCCAGAGGATGAGGACTCCAAGCAATAGTGGAGAGAAACCCTAAACTGACCTTTCCCTGTTATCATATGAATGACTATCCTAATCGCCATTATAGAACCTGCATCCAGCAGCTGATGGAGGAAGATGCAGAGATCCTTAGCTAAGCACTGGACTGAGCTACTGGTCCAGCTGAAGAGAAGGAGGGGAGATGACATTAGTGGAGGGATTCAGATCATGATGGGGAGACCCATGGAGTAGGCTGTCTCAAGGTTTTGGGGGCTAGCCGACTCTGAAATAACAGCTAATAAACCCTCATGGAATGAATCTGGACCCTCTGAATGTGGATGGCAGTTAAAAGGTATGGTCAGTTTCTAGAGCCTCTTGCAATCAGACCAGAGTTTATGAACTAGCTCCTGGAAGCCCATGCCTAGTGGGAAAACATCTTTCTCAGCCTTAATACTTGAGTGAGGGACTCGGCCCTACCTCACTGGATGTGCCAGACCAAATTGATTCACCTTGAGAAAACCCATTTCTAATCCAAATCTTTTGAGGTAGGAAGGTCCACCTTTAATATGGCTCACACCTTCTGCTGGCAGCCTATATAAAGGACACAAAAGAAGAAAGCTTTTGCTCTTTGCCTGCTTCCCCTCACCCTTCCTAGAAAATTCATTACTTCATTGATATTAAAGCCTACTTCTTTAGGATTCCAGCATATAATGAAGACCAGATGAAACATCCAGGCTCATGGAATGAACAACTACCCAATTCTTAGACTTTCCATTCAAGCAGCCATGGTTGGATTAGCTGGACCACAGCCTGTAAGTCATTCTAACGAGTCCCCTTTCTATATAGAGAGATTTGTTTGACAAGTTATGTTACTCTAGAGAACCTTAATTGATACAGCTGCCTTTACTTACTGAGCCATCTCACCAGCCCTATGTCAAAATTCTGGATTTGTGGCTTCTGAGGAACTCTTTTATCTTTTCCTGTCCTTATAATTTTCTCTATCTTTCTGCCTGCAGTAAAATCTAGGACTTGCCTTTTAATATAATCAGAACTAGAAAAATAAGAACCTCTTAATTTTTTTTTACTTCTTTCTCCAGCTAACAATGAGCTACACAATTCTTCAAACTATCTCATATTCATGGCTATTTGTCATGTGGGGATCTAATAACTGACAGTCTGGCAGACTATGTGACTGGGGTGGGCATCTTATGAATGGACAATTGAATAAACAGACACTTTAATAAGACAGTCCCAGCCTCTGTCATGCCTTATCCTTTTTGGTGTTACTGGTGACACTTACATGCTCCATTTCTTATACTACCTCTCATCTTTTCCCTGCAACTCAAAGTCTATAAAGCAAACTTCACATGTGTCTGATCCTCTAAGATGTAGACACCTGCTAACACAAATGGGTTCTTTAGTACCAACACAAAAATCAAGGCCAATACCACCCAAGAAAAAAAAGAAAGACAGACAAACCTAAAATGAAAACCTCTGCAGGAGATTTGGGTCACAGGGCAGTTGGGTGCTCCCAGGTAAACTTCATGTTCTAGTCACTGGAGATAGTTGAGTCTAAGAAAGCATGGCAAAATGATGCAGTGGAGAGAAATATTATTAGTTCTTCAGAAAAAATATTGTTAATGTAAGAATTAGTTTGTTAAAACATCAGTTTCCCTGCTGTACACTTTGCATAGGTAATATCCTCCTTCATCCTTCCAGGAGCCTTGGAGGTGGGAAGCTTGACCATCTCCATAACAGCACATGAAGGCACGCAGATGAAGTTCAGCTCAGAATCAAAGAAAGCCACATAAATAATTACCTGAACAATTCTTTAAATTAGGCTTTAGTGTCTCATTATTTGGGCTTTCATGGTATGTCTTGTAAGTCAATAAAGTTTTAAAATGCAGAAATTCTGGGAAGTGCGTGTTCTTTTTGTTATTGTAGTACCTTAAGGCTCTATAATCTGTAAAATATTAGTCCTGGAACTATTGAATGAAATCACAAAAAAGTAACCTAAAGATGCATTTTGAACATTGCCTAGAAGCAGGTATACAATCATATGACATATATCTATGGATCCTCTCTCAGTGTGTTAAATTTTGTAGGTCACAGCTGTACCAAAAAACCTGCAGGAGCATATCCATGTGGGCTCAATGCATACACATGCCACTAACATAGCCACAAAAGAATTGTGGGAGAGAGGGGGCAGCATTCCTTGACATTATGTCTGCATATGTCTGTGTACTCTCCCAAACTCATGTTGAAACTTAATTCCCAATGCAGGAGTATTAAATGATAGGGTCTTAAGAGCTGCTTAGGCTAAGAGATTAGTGTCTTTGCAGATGTGATTAGCATCATTATAAAATGGCTTGAGGTGGAATAAGTTTGTACTGCTACACACTACTGTTTCTTCTACCATACAAGAACACAGTATTCCTCTCTTTTGGAGACCAAAGCCACATGGTACCATCTTGAAAGTAAGACCAGCCTTCATCAGATATCAAACTATCACCACTTTGATCTTGGACTTGGCAACCTCCAAAACTATGAGAAATAAATGTCTGTTGTTTAGAGGATAACTAGTCTTAGGTACTTGGTTAGAGCAAAAGAATTAACATACTAAGCCTTTGGTTACATAAAGAAATCTCTTAGAAACAAGTTAGGAAGTATGAGCTGTAGATTATCTTAATTTTTCTTCAGAATAAACTGAAAGATATTATTACATTATTGGAAAACTAATAGATTATTAAAAAAAAAAAAAAACAAGAGGAGAGCTAGAGCCACTGTGGCCACACATGACTTAGAAAATACTTTTGAAGAACAGAGATATATAATACTAAGATATAAATCACATATATCACTGTAATGTTAAATATTTCTATCTCTCCAATTCTTTAGGAAAACTGCCTCCATCTCGGTTCATCTAAGTTCCTGTATATGTTGTTATGAAAACAATCACTCCCACCTCCAAAAGCTCCTGGGAAGATAAATAGAATAGCACACCTATGTAAAGAGCATAGCAGGGCAATTGATGTTACCACAAACTAGTTCTTTTATAAACTAGGCTTACATAGAGAGATATGAATGTAAGAAAAGAGAGAGGTACAGTTCTCTTGATACTTTCAAAATAGTGGAATTTCTTGTACCATAAACTAGAAAAAAGGGGTGGGGTGAGAATGGCCTCATCTGTCAGACAAGGGAGATAAAACTTATGAGGACTAACAAAAGTTAAGAAAGCTTATGAACCACTGGGTTTTCATTCCTATGTAGAAAGTCTCTGTCTATACTGAAGGTGAGAAAAGAATTGAGGGCATGCCTCAGTTGATAAACTGCATTCTGTACAAGCTTGTGCACCTGAGTTTGGATCCCCAGCCCACGTGTAAAAGCACAGAATGGCAACATGCACCCAGAAATCCAAAGCTGAGAGGGCAGAGACAAACAGATCCCAATAGCTCAGAAGCCAGCTAGTCTTGCCTAATTAGGGAGCTACAGACTCACTGAGATGAGAAACCCTATCTCAAAAAATAAAGAGTGATTGGGGAATGTACCCAACATCCACTGGCCTCTGTCACCATAGGCATGTACACATGTATATACACAAACACATGCATGCAGACACATGAATACAGACATTAAATTGAGTAGTTAATTAAATAGAAAAGTGAACAGTGGGTTCCAAAAACTTTCTAGAACTTGACTAGCGAGTCTACAGATCTCTGTTCTGCTGCACACTTTTCTTTGAGACACTAAAGAGCAAGAAGTTCAAATACCAAAGTTAAACTTCACTGGGCTTTAGCCCATATTTTTCATGTCCCCACTCTCCCCATCTGAGCCAGCATCATGATCTAGCCAGAGTGACACTCTTTTGAACTTATTTACAAGTTTTATCATTACACTTGCCTACATTATGCAAGCAGTTTGCAATCTCCCCTAATTCTCCAACTTTAATGATATAATTGAACAAGCCAAAAACTCATTTTTCCCAGGAAACATTAAACATTACCATCTTAATGAAATTCTTAATGAAATGGTTCACTATGCATGCAAATGACCGGTAGTAGCTGGTCCACTTGCTTATCACCAAGACAAGCAAAAGGACAAATGCTCTCTCTCCTGTCAATCACTAAGAATGGCAGTTTTCACCCTTACACCCCACAGCAGAAGATGAGACTCTGTGAGCTATGTGGCTATTGAATGAAAAAGTCTAAATGAAAGTAGGAATGGATTTCAGTCTACACAAATCAAAACTTATTTTCAGGGCTGAAGGAGTCCACTTGGGATTTTTTTCCTTGCCAATTAAAATTAAAAGTTATCAACTGTCCCTACTAGTCTCTGGAGAGCAGGGGCCTAACACAAAGTAATAGTTTTCTTTTAGAGTTGTTCCTAGGAAATGGGGGGAAATGTTAGACGGTTTCTGAAGTATCAGCATCATTAATGGGTAGCTTTTTGAGTATTCACCCCTTTCAGTTACATTTTTAACATTCCTATTGCATATAAAACTCAAATATTGTACATATCAACACTGTCCTCGTGTAAAAGTTTACCTAGTATAAGCTAGCCTGAAAGGTGAGCAGACCTGCTCACACTTCATTCAACGACATGGACGGTGGTGCCCTGTACCGAGAAGATGCCAAATTCAATCACTAAAAAACAGTTATAACTTTATGACAAATTTCTAGTTCACAAAATGTGTCAGATTATTAAATTAGCACAACTGTTATCAACCTGTGGGTCTTGGCCTCTTTGGGGTCACTGTAGTAGTTTGAAAGAAAATGACCCCCAAAGGGAGGACACAGTTGGAAGGTGTGGCTTTGTTGGAGTAGGTGTGGTCCTTGCTGGAGGAAGTCTGTCACTGTAGAGATGGGCTCTGAGTTCTCATATATGCTCAAACCATGCCAGTGTCTCAGTAAACTTCCTGCATAGTCTGTCTGCATGCCACCTTGCCCCCCATCATGATGGTAAAGGACTGAACCTCTGAACTGTGAGTCACCTCAATTAAATTTTTTCTTTTATAGGCATTGCCATGGTCATGGTGCCTCTTCAAGGCAATAGAAACTCTAACAATACAGTCACATATCAGATATCTATGTTACAATTCATAACAGTAGCAAAATTACAGTTATGAAGCAGCAATGACAATATTTTTATAGTTGAGGTCACCACAATATGAATAATTGTACTAAAGGCTCACAGGATTAGGAATATTGAGAACCACTGCATTAACAGAAAAATGTCAAGATGCCCAAAGTGCCCAACACATAACAGAACCTTACCCAGAACACCCACAGTACTTTAGACAAAGTGGCCACAGTTATCTAACATGATAATGTTCCTCTATCTCTTGAGTTCCATTTTTCCCAGGAAAACTTAAAGGGAAAGAAAAATGTTTGTATTTTTTGTTTCTTTTTACCTTTTTATTTTTCATTTCTGAGAGTCTCTCTATTTTGTAGCTGAGGCTGTCCTGGAACTAACCAAGATCTGCCTGTTCTGCTTCCCAAGTGCTGGGATTAAAAGCATGCACCACTACGCCTAGCTATGTTTGTACAATTTTAAAGCCTTTAATGAGAGATAGCACATCATGCAGGAAAACCCATTGAAATATAAAATCAGAGTTTTGTACATTAACAATATTAATGTTGAAAATAAATCTCATAAATGTTGGCTTTTTAAGCATTTTAAGTACACAATTATGTTGTATTAATTATATTTATCTTTTAAGATTTATTATATGTATACAGTGTTCAGTCTGCATGGATGCCTGCAGGCCAGAAGAGGGCACCAGATCTCATTATAGATAGTTGTGAGCCACCATGTGATTGTTGGGAATTGAACTTAGGACCTCTGAAAGAGCAGCCAGTGATCTCAACCTCTGAGCCATGTCTCCAGCACCTCTATTAATTATATTTAAAATGTTTCACAACTAATATCAGTATTCCCCAGCATCCATCATCACCTCCCCACCCCTCTCAGCCCCCAGTTCTCTGGTTAACTTCCTGTGCCTTTTCTCTATGCCTTTCCCCTATACTCAGCACACCAGTGCCCTCACTGCTGATTAACTGTCTGTAGGTTATTACCTGAAGTCAACCAGACTCTGTGGGAAAAAAGGACCACACTCTCTGAGAAAAGCAGAATTAGCCAGCTTTCCTATTATTTTATTGTAGTATATTGCTATTGTTTTGATTGCTAGATGTCATTGTTAACCTCTCATTGTGTTTATTCTATAAATTGAACTTTACTATAGGCATGTACAGGAAGTAAAGCAGTACTTATAGAGCTTGGTACTGTCTGCCATTCCAGTCATCAGTGGGGCTTCCTGTGATGTGCCCCTGGAAGATAAGGAGGGGTAAACAGCTGTGTTTTATAAATGGGGTCATAGAGAAGTTGCTCTTTTGTGTCTAGGCTTATTCCCTTAATACAAAACGTTTAAGATTCCTCTTTATGCTAACATGTCTCAGATTTTTGTTCCATTGATAGCTTGATGATATGCCATTATATATTACGTGAGTAACTTTTCATGTCATTATGACCAAAATACATGACAGAAACTACTCGAGAGAGGAAAGATGTTTTCAGGCTCACAGTTTCAAAGGTTTCAGTCTAGCATGGCAGGGAATGCATGGTGAAACACAGGGCAGCAGGAACGTATGATTGAGAGTTGCTCACATGTTGTAGACCAAAAACAAAGGAATGCAGAACAATAATGCCTCCAAAAATACCTGGAAAGATGGTTCAGGGATCAAGCATATGTACTGCACTTCCAAAGAACTCAAGTTCAGTCCCTGCACCCACACTGGGTGGCTCACAACCACCTGTTAAGTCTAGCTCTGGGGTACCTATCACCCTCTCTGGCCTTTAAGGGCATCTACAATCACACACACACACACACACACACACACACACACATAACTTAAAATAAATCTTTAAGAATAAAAATTAAAACCACAACCTTTAAAGCTCTCCCGTAGCAATTTGTTGTGAAATCCTACAGGCTCCACAGTCTTCAAAACAGTACCACAAGCTGGGGACCAAATGTTTAAAACACAAATCTAAGGAGACTATTTCAGAGTGTAAGTCATAATGTACGCATTTACTGTGTTTTCTGTATCCATTCACTTTTCATTATAGAGTTATATTTTAAAAGACTTTGAATGCAGAGCAATGAAAACCTCCATACATCAATTCACAGCAATTCACAGCATACACTTATCACCAGCCAAGTCGGACCCATCTTATTAAAAAATTTTTTTCATGAAGACAGTATCCAATTCCCTTTCTTCCAGTAGGTAGCTGCTCTAAGATCCTTTATGTAGATCCCTAAAAAAAATACACATGAGGGTTTATGGAATGCATAATTGCACCTGCCATTTTAATTTACATAATAGAATGCAGTTTCTATGAAACTCACTGTTTATTCTTCACTCAACTCTTTTTTCAGATCTCTGTATATATTACTACATCTGGTTTGTGATTAACTGTTTAATGTAAAGTCTCTGAAATATAGCAAAAGGAGATCCGATGGTCTGGTTTGGGCTATTTTATCTGAAGAACACAACTCCCCAGATGATTGCTGCACTTCTCTGCCAAGGACTCTGCATCCTATCACAGGGCTATTTGCACAGTTTGATACTGTTCTGTTACAACAGGAAACAGACAAATGCCTTTCTTAGTCCTCTCTCTTCCTCTTAGTACTGTGGGTAGAAAACACTGAGCCAGAGGACCTTGTTAGTGTGAACTTAATGAGGAGGAGCTCGTTCAGATCAGCATGTCCTGCTTGGAAGCAAAATCTCAAGTAGAACCCTGGTATAGGTAAATGTCAGGGGGATACCATGGAATTACTCCTAACTCAAATCCCTACAAGCAATAGATTCGAAAATGCATTTCCTTCTGCATGTCAAGATTATACAGAAAGTAACTTGGATCCTGCATCAAACTAAAGGCTTGTGTCTAGCAAAAAAAGTAGTAACAAAAAAAGAAAAAGTAGTAACCTATGTTGTTTTCTGAATATGAAATCTCTTTCAAAAGCCTTTGCCTGACTCCCTCTCCCTTCTACAGTGTGTTCTGTAGACTAACTACCCCAGGTTTGCCTTCTCACCTGCTGTTCCTCAGGGCTCAGTCCTCCAGCAACTTAGAGCAGACCCTCTGGTACTTTTATCTGATAAAAGCTGAGACTGAGAACATCTTTTATTTCTCTACCCATCAGAAATTTGTGTAGCTCAGTGGGGTCACCTCTGAAACTTCCCTTTTTTCAAAGACTACATCCTGGTTCCTATAGTTATGTTGCTTTCAAAACAAAATACCATTCCACACCTCATTCTTCACATCTCTTCTAATGCCAATAATTGGGTCTCATCTTTTAAGCCTCAAATATCAACATTAACACACAGCACTTCAGGAAACAGAAAAGGTAATTACTATAATCTCACTGAGAGAAATATTTTTTAAAAAAAATACATTCCCTACTTAGTCATCCCTTACTTCAGTTAAATAGCATCATGACAATCCTGTTGCAGACAGAAGGAAAAGTACACACACCTACTGTGTGTAGGAATTTGTAACTAAAGTATGCACTAGAGTCACTGAGGGAATTTTTTCCTGGCACTTGTTCATACCTAGGCTTCTCAGTCTGAGATTTTGCTCCCAAGCCAGGCACATTATTTCTGAGAGGGTTTCCTCCATATTTGAAGCACATTGCCAAACAAGTATCTCTGGCCTAGTGTATCCCCTCACCTTAGGTGGGGAAAAGATACCAAAACTAGAAGTTTGTTCAGGGCTGGCAGTGGTGTCACACACCTTTGATTTCAGAACTCATGAGGCAGAGGCAGGAAGATCTCTGTGAGTTCAAGGGCAGCCAGAGCTGTTATACAAAGAAACCCTGTCTCAAAAAAAAAATTGTTGAGTGACTCAGAGAGAGAGAAGGAACAATTAATCCTAGAAATCATTCAATGGAGAAGACTTACTAAAATAAAATCATGAAGCACTTTAATGTTGTATTTCAGGAACTTAATATTAATTAAACACAACTCGACTTGTTACTGAGGCCCCAAACCCAAACATCATGCTCTGTTCTCTGCTTCCCTCCTCCCTACTGCCCATGAGCTTAACATCCCAGTGTGAACGTAGGTTCATCCCTACTACTGCAGGCCAAGCTGTCTCCATCCCTTCCCAGCAGGTCTTCTTAGCCTCCTCAGCAAATGACTGAAGGAAAGACAGAAATTCACTGTCGGAATCAGAAAATAAGGAGTTCTATGCTGGCTTGAAGAATTAGGCCAAAGCAAACAAGATTCAGTTCACTAAAAATAAATGGTAGCTTTCTCGTTTGCTTTCCAAAACTTCATGGCTCAAGTTCCAAGATGCATAAATGACTTCCATGATTGATTTGACTGCAAGATCAATTAAGAAAACAATGTGATTTCCTCAACCAAAAATAAAAGAGGTTTATACTTTTACTGAATTGATAAAAATGTAGCATCTAGGACAAGGGACATTGCATCCCAGACGTGAGTCATATTTCATTCTGAGCACCTGATTAAATATATAGATACATCCTTCATAAGTGATTGAGAAGAATTTTGAGAACCTAAACTGGGTCATCTGAGCAACAGCTAGAAGAAAGAAAGAAATAAAGGAAGGAAGGAAGAAGGAAAGAAGGAAGGAAGGAAGGAAGGAAGGAAGGAAGGAAGGAAGGAAGGAAGGAAGGAAGGAAGGAAGAAACAGAGAAAAAACCTAGGGGTGCTTGTCTGGAGCAAGGACGAGAGAGTTAAAGAACACTCCTACACTTGTAATATTTGAAGTCCCAAAACCAAAGCAAAGGGGAGACACTAAAGGTAACTCCAGAAGGTTAAAAGAAATCTCCACCTTTCATGACTGAGCTGAAGCAGCTCCCTCAGAGAAGTGCGTCCTGATTCCCCTGTCTACATAACCCTAGACACACTCCACCTCATGAAATTGTACCACTCTTCCCACGTACCACCAGCTAGAACTGTCCTGTTTCTGGTTATGCTGATCCTGTGTCTCATCAGTGAGAGTAAGGATAATCTTCAGTCTTATTCACTGTAACATTTTGTTCCCAGAACCAAAACTAGCCCACAGTAGGACCTCTATCTATATTTGCTGACTGTCATCTTTTCATTGCTACAATAAGGTTCCTGAAGTGATAAAGTCATAAAGAGAAAATGTTTATTTCATCTTAGAATTTGGACATCCTGGTCCATGATGGATTAATGCTATTGCTTTAGGCCTGAAGGGGGCAGCACATCATGGCAAGAGTATGACAAAGAAAGCTTCTCATCTTGTAGCCAAGAAACAGAAAAAGGAAAAATCCGGGGTCCCTCAATCCCTTTAAGGACACACTCCCAATGACAAAAGGGATTCTCACAAAGTCCTACATACCAAAAGTTCTACCACCTCTCTGGGGACAGGTCTTAACACTCAAGATCTGAACCATGACAGTGGCTAGATGAACACATGGGGGAAATGAATGCCTTCTTCCATGTGGTTCCTTTAAGCACTAAAAGTTATAAGGCCCATTTCTAAGGAGACTTTGCAAAGCACTTTGGACTTTTGAGTGTCTTACTAGAGAAATAAAAGAGGGTTAAATCACCTTCTGCTTATGTAGCTTTTTTCCCTTTATATTTTTTACTCCACAACCCAATTTTCAGAGTCTTTGGTGGCCTTTGGTCTTAGATGGTTCTTGTACCAATACTTGACTCAGGATTTTCCCCACAGTATCCATGTACCCTCACTGGGAATTTCTGTTTGGCTTCATGAACTCAAAAACTGTTGACCTATCTGGGTGATGGTGGTACACGCCTTTAATCCCAGCACTCAGGAGACAGAGGCAGCCTGTTCTACAAAGCTAGTTCCAGGACAGGAAAAGCTGATATACAAAGCAACCTGTCTCAATAAATAAATAAGTAAGTAAGTAAGTGAGTGAGTGAGTGAGTGAGTGAGTGAGTGAGTGAATGAATGAATGAATGAATGAATGAATGAATGAATGAATAAATAAATAAATAAATAAATAAATAAATAAATAAATAAATAAATAAATAAATAAATAAATAGTTGACCTTCTTAAAAGTGTATGAGGAAGACTTGGGTTCCAGAAGAAACCTAGTGGAAAGTTCCAGAAAGAAAAGACCATTCACTAGTCTGATTTCCTTTCCTGGAAGGTAAACAGAACTCAGAACATAGATCTTATTTTCAGCCAAGTCTTTTGAAGGCTTTTGTGATTGGTCAGCTATGAATAATAAGAATGGTCTCCACAAACGCAAATTAAGCCAGATAGTATATTACTGAGGTGAAAAGCAAGCTCATTGAAACCTGACAATACAATCCCATTCTATGTGAAAACAAAATACAAGATAACAAAAATAATTACAAATCTCTAATAGAAAATATGTGAAAATGGTAGTTACATAATCAGTGGATAGAACAGTGGTTCTCAACCTTCCTAATGGTTCAACCTTTAATATAATTCCTCATGTTGTGGTGGCCCCATTCATAAAATTATTTTCATTTCTACTTCACAGATATGATTTTGCTACTACTATGAATCATAATTTAAGTATCTGTGCTTTCTGATGGTGTTAGGTGACTACTGTGAAAAGGTCATTTGATCCCCCAAAGAGGTCACGATCCACAGGTTTGAGAACCAGAACCGCTGAGGTAGAAGATTATGGATATATTCATTATCTTTTCTTCATTTTTGCATTTTTTGCAATTTCATGAAGATAATTCTGTGGTTTTCATAATACACAAAAGAGTAGTTTAGAATCAACTTCTGGTTTGTTGACTAATAAGGGTTTTTCAATCTAAGACTTGAGAGCATGAGAAGGCTAGAGAGAGAAAATTAATCCACCCTGTGAGGTCTTCCTTCATCTTCAAAACCCTCCATGAAGAAATGCTGAAACTCTAAGATAGTCAGCAGTACACCAAAGCCACACTGTTTGGTAGCAATGTTTGATGCCAGCTTTGCTTAATCCTGTTTGCCTCTACAGCATTTCCTTCACTTTACAAGATGGCAAGGCTGAATCTGAGTCTAGAGGGGCATGTCTCTGTGCCTCTGGCTTTCCTCCAAGAGCATTATCACCATTTTAGATCTCTGTACCCATCCTTACTTGTCCCTCACAATCCTGTTTCTTATGGAGCACACACAGCAACACAAACACCACTGCAGAGTCTCAGATGCTACCTCAGACCAACTGAATAACATCTTCACTGTAAGGATGGAATAGATGGCTCAGTGGTTGAGAGCACTGACTGTCCTTCCAGAGGATCCAGATTGAATTCCCAGCTCCTATTCCAGAGGATCTGACAGCATTACACAGACATACATGCAAGCAAAATACCAATGTACATAAAATAAAAATAAGTTATGTAAAGATGCTAAAGTTATAAATCTACCAGTAAAGTACTAGTTAACCATCAACTGAACACAATCTAGAATCACTTGGAAAGAGACTCTGAATGAGGAATTATCTAGATTAGGTTGGCCTATAGATGCATCTATGGGGGATCATCTTGATTGTTAATTGATCTAGAAAGACACAGTCCATTGTGAGCAGCACCATTCCCTAGGCAAGGAGTCCTAAACAGAATAAGAGAGAAGAATGCTAGGGGAGAGCAAGTAAGTATGCATATGTTTATTTCTTCTCTAGTCTAGACTATGAACATGATGTAATCAGAGTTCCTACCTTGACACCCCCCAAATTGGTGGGCTATAACCTGTAATTCTAAGCCAAATAAAACTTTTTCTCTTATGTGTAGCTTCTTGTCAAAGAATTTGTCACAGCAACAGAAATTAACCTAATACATCTGCAGATTAAACCTATACTTGTGCTGTTTTTAAAATGCTTCCCCACTCCCAGGTCCTACCCAGGTTGCTATGGAAACAATCATTCTGGGCTCTCGTATCCAGTCTTTTCACCCAAATCAAAGTGTTGTCCTTGTCAGACACTCAGAAAAGCCTGAGGGCCCAGAAGAAAAAATATATAATTACTAAAGATTATGTATCTGTTAAACTAATTTGTTATAGATGAACCTCAGCTACAGCTGGGCCTAGTTCCTCTCCAACAGCCAGATGGTAGTACACTGATAAATCTTTAACAACTGGTCTAATATGGGGCCATGGCTTAGCATCTGCCAGTTTCACAAAGAGTCAAATCAAAGATACAAAGCTGATGTCACCAAATGTAGAGCTGAAGGACACACACAGATGACCCTTGGATAGTGACAAACAGGGACATCAGCTCTGGCACACTGCTGAGTCACCACCTAATTACCAAGTCAATATCTTCCCATTAGAAAAGAGTAAAATATGCTGTCAAGATGACTCAGTGGATGAAGGCTCCTACTGCCAAGCCTGACCACCTTAGCTCAACCCTGGGGATTGAAATGGTGGAAAGAGAGAACTGAGTCCTCCAAAATGCCCTCTGACCTACACACACACACATACACATGCACACACACATACATACACACACACATAGACATACACATGCACACACATACATACACACACATAAACACATACATGCACATAAACAGACACATATACACACAAAACACACACATACACACACATAGATACACATACACATGCACACACAGACATACACACACACATAAACACATACATACACACATACACATGCACACACACATACATACACATACATAAACACATACATACACACACATACATAAACATACACATATACACACAAAACACACACACACATACACACATACAGACACACACATACACATGCACACACATACATACACATATACACACACAGAGACACACACATACATATACACACACATATACACACAAAATACACACACATATACACATACACACACAGACACACACACAGACATACACACACACACACATTGTGCTTATGTCTCAAGACCCTAAATAAAACCACAGAGCTGACTTCTCAATGCAAAAACAAAGTTTCTTTATTCAATCCTGAGCAAGGACTTCTTCTAGCACTCCAATTACTGCTACTGAAGGAGGAAGCCCCCAGCCCTGATTACAAAGGGCTTATGTAGGGAAAAACCACAAGCAGGGAGCTGCTTGGCATTCTAGGATTGGGTAACAGAACATAGAGTAAGGTAATCTTTTGAAATTATTGGTCAGGCTATAGGCACAAAATTGCAAATTGTTATAGAACGCTGACAGGATTTAATCACGACAAGATATGAGATGTCTGCCGAGAAATCTGGCTCTTGTTAAATTTTACACCATGCCTCCTGTCCAGAATGTTTGCTCTGAATTCTGATTCTACTGTCACAGCTTATTCTGGGGGCTTGAGTTCAGCCCCCGTCACTGTAAGAAGGCCCGTTCTCAGGATGGTGTTGGTTCTGCTCTTACACACACACACACACACACACACACACACACACACACACACACACACACACACACACACACACACACCAATGTATCAGACACAGCCTGTAAGAGCCAGGCTGCAAAATTGTCTCTGAGAGTTGTTCTTTTGAAAAGTGAAAAAAAATCTTGGGTATGCAGTTGGATGTCCCAATTCAGCCTCATGAATAAAACATTTCTAGTAGTTTCTAGATGGAAGGAGGATGGGGTCTGGTGCATTTCTTCCTAACTCTCCAGTGTCTACTCTTGTTCCTTTTTCCCCCAAGGACAAGATGTCACACCAATACAGCTGTGTCATTCTGAGTTAGGAAGACAAAGTTAAGGAAGGACTCTGAAGAGCCACTGAACTGATAGAGAGGGGAGAAGTGTCAGCATGAGTGATGGAAAGTGGGGTGCATAAGTAGGGAAACAAACAAGACCCCTCTAAAGAACAGAACAGGTCTGTTTGCTAAGGTAAGAAGCCAATTATTGCTCAGAATTATCAGCCATCCCCTACTAGGCACTTAGGCAGGACCCACACCATTTTACCAACTCAGCAGAAATCCCATATTGCTATTGTTATCATTGCCATTTTACAGAGGCAGAAACAATGGCTTAAAAGTTAAGATATTTGCTAATGGTTACACAGCTACTAAGAAAAGAAAATAGGTGTTAGGATTCTGTTCTAGCCTCTGAAGCCATGACCTGCCCTGAGTTCGGACATCAAGCCACATGTAAGAAGAATTCCCACTACCTGACTCTTGATATTTTCTTTCCCAGGAGCACTCTCTATCCCTCTCTTTTCTCCTCTCTCTTCTTATCTCTCTCTTTCCTTTTCTTCTTTCTATATTTCATGATAATAATAAAGTCCTTCTACATAGAAGCAATCTAAGTATCTCCTGCAGTCCCACCACCCACCACTGCCTCCCAAAGCACCTTCCATGTCCATAGGACATGAGGCCTCTCTGTTCATAGACATCTGCCAGCTTTACTGGGTAACCTCATTATTGTGTCACATTAGACCAAACATAATCCCAACGATAGGACTCTAGCCCAGACCTGTCAGGTATTAAAGGCCGTGCTCCAGAGGTTACAGTGGTGCATCTCCCCTGGATGATGGGAGCACTGGGAACCTGGTTGGAGGAGGTGATAATCCATTTCTTAGAGGGGAGCTAAGAAATCTCTTTAAGCCAGCCAACAGCCATGACAACTGGAAATGAAATAGCACTTCTCCCTCTGGGCCTTGCATGTGCTGTGCTCCGAGTCCGACTCCCCAAAAAACCACCAAGAGACCAGGTCCAATGCAACAGCAAAGAATCTCTTTACTGACAAGCTAGCTTAGGTCACTCTGTCTGTCCATCCAATGCAGTGGTGGAGTAGAAATGAACCTGAGCAGCATGAAGTGAGAATTTGGAGGGGGGGGGGCTTCAGAGCTGCCAGGTTACAGTCCTGGGATTGATCCAAACTCGAGCTAGGGGTACCTCTTATGAATTCATTCCTGCTTTGAATTCTAGGGATGTCTCAACGTTTAGCAGTGGTTTACCTATATCCGCAGACCAGCAGGTGTACCCGGGGACTATCTGGTCTATTGTTAATGTCCCTTTCCCAGGAAGAGAATGTTTGAAATCTCAGATATTTCCCCTTAGGGGCTGGCTTTTCTTTGGATGGCTTCTGATCCTGGGCCTGCAGTCCCACACATGCTCAGAACGAGGAGATACAGAAGTTCAAATAGCACCACTTGCCACGCTCAGCTCTGAGGAAGAAAATAAATGCCTTCAGAGGAGCATTGACAAATTGTTGCATAAGCAGAAGGATGACTATGAGGGAAAAAAGGTTCAAATGTCATTTTTACTAAAAAAGAATACGAAAGAAGAAGGATGTATCTGCACTAATAAGTTGATACATGAGAGGTTGCTATTCAGTCACAAAACATTAAGTCTCTCCTTCTGGTGCATGAACAGTGAGACCATATTTTCCAGATGTCTTTGCAAGTAGTATAGCCAATGGAAGTGAGGTCAGGTGGGGCCCCTAGAGACCCTTGCACATCTATTTTCTCATGGTCCCTCCCCTGCTGTGATGACCATTTGTTGAAAAGCACAACCATATGAAAGGGGCCTGGTTTAAAGATTGCTGCCTGGAGTTGAGCTTCATGCTAGATTTGGTTTTACTATTTACCAAGAAATGTAAGAAATAAGCTTGAATTTACCAAAACAAAAAATTTTAAAGGCATCCTTGTCAGAGAAACTAGCACCACTGACCTAGAAAAAACTCAGGAGAGTTTGTGAAGAACCAGAGAAGTGCCTCCATTTTTGAGCAAAAGTTTCTTAACCCCAGTTTGAGACAGGCCCGCCTGAGTTCTGCTGGAACCAAAGTACAAACAGGAGATGGCCTAGGGGTATATGATAGCAGCTAATTAACCACAGAATGCCCCAGTACTTGGAGATAGCCTGGGGCCATTCAATAGCCACAGAAATGACCCAACCTAGGAGGTGGTCTAGGGAGGAGTGTTTGACAAATAGCCAGCTAAAATAACAGAGGAAATCTGGAAAGTCCCCCAAAATGAGTTAATCAGAATAGACCCCTAATTGATGTATAACCTTGTGGTTTTTGCCTTTAAGAATCCAGCTTGCGAAAAGCTTCTGAAAATCAAATCACAGAATGGGAAAATATTTTCTACACATTCTATAGAAAGCTAATATTAAAAATATATAAACAACTCAGAAATAAACAGGATATCAATTCAAAATAGGATATATATAGATATATAAAGAGAATTCTCAAAAAAAGAAATTTAAATGGCTGAAAAACACTTAAATGTTCAACAAACTTCGTCAACAGGAATTTCAAACCAAAATTACTTTGAGGCTTCATTTTATACTTATCAGAATGGCTAAGATCAATAAAACAAGTGTCAGCTCATGCTAGTGAGGATATGGAGTAAGGAAAACACTCATCCCTTGTTGGTAGTAGTGAAAAATTATACAGCCATTATGAAAATCAGTGTGGTGGTTCCCTAGAAAGATGGGAATCCATTTACCTCAAGATGCAGCTATACCACTCTTGGACATATACCCAAAGGATGCTTCATCCTGCCTAAGAGACACTTGCTCAATCATATTCATTGCTTCTCTATTCATAGTAGCCAGAAATTAGAATTAACTTATATGTCTGTTGACAAGTAAATGGATAGAGAAAATGTGGAACAGTTATACCGTGGAGCCATTGGAAAAAAATGATACCATGAAATTTTCAGGTAAAAGAGTAGAACTAGAAAAAATCATATTAAGTGAAATAATCCAGGCCAAGAAAAAGACAAATAAGTATTCACTTATAAGTAGATACTAGCTGTTATGTCAATGACAACAAAGCTTCTTGTAGAACCAAAGAAGTCAGCATTGAGTAGGATCAGTGGGGTCTACAACAAGAGCATGAACCCTAGGGGAGAAGAATGGGAGACAAGAGACACGAAAAACAGACAGCAAGACAGTAGTTCTGATCCACCCGACAGAGTTTATTTTCTCAGGCAGGGTATATAAAGCAGGCGAGGCAGGAAGCTGGCTGAGTGACCTTATCTGTGGAATGTACTGTCTCAGGAAGGTTGTCACACAACCCTGACCATAACTGCTTGCAGGTGCACTTATCTGACAGGGAATAGGGCTTCATTCCTAGATAGAAAGCTAACTAGAGGTCAAACCTGCAGATGGTCTTAATTGGCAGGAAGATTGCACTTACTCATTCCTGGAGAGCTAGGGTATGTCATGTAGGATCTGCAAACTTAGCTTATAAACTGGGTGAAAGGTGAAAATGGCTTTTATTGCAGCCAGCACAGGCTTTGGCTCTCAGCAGGATCTCCCTTGGAAAAGGCAATAAATTAGATAGTTATGGATGTATTGAGAGGGTCTGGAATGGGAATAACAAGCAGAAGTTGGGAATATAAAATAAATAAACTAATTAATTCATTCATTCATTTAATTAAAATAAATCCAGCTTGCAGAAGGGCAGGTACCTCCTCTGGCTACTGCCACACCAGTGAGCCAGACCAAGGTCCTTGTCACAACTTGCAATTTTCAATAAACCTTGCTTTTGCATTTCGGAGAGTTCACATCTCTGGTGGTCTCTTCGGGACTCTCATGACCAGGGCAAAACATCTGGGGGCTTGTCCTCCCCAGAGACCGCTGAGACCCCAAACCCTGAAGGCTGCATCAGCTGACTGGGTAAGTTTACCTGGACTGTTAGTTTTCTTTGCTTTGTCTCTGTTCCTCTCTTACTATCTATCTGAAAGGTTGCTGGCAGTGTATGTATCTGAATCTGGAAGGTTTCAGGTTTCAATTTGGTGGACGCGCCTGTAAAGCGTACCAAGGGGAGTGGGAAACGTCTCTACTCCTGGGCCGAGATATTGAGTTTAGACCCCATCTGAACTCTGGTGACATGGAGACCCTACTAGGCCAACTCGCCCATCTGTATGTTTGGGGCATTACTGAGTTATCTAGGCTTCCTACCTGGACCTCTGATTGCCAAGGCCTCTGAACCGCAGTACTTAGTTACTCTGTTATGGGCCCTTGTTCTTCCTTTTTGTCTGAAGAGTGTTTCTGCTCATCTCTTGTTTGTTTGGCATGGCACTGGGCCTGTGCATAGCCATTGCCTTGTTGTCTTTATGCGAATATTTTAAATCATGAGCCAAGCTAATAATTGTCTTACTCCTTTAAAATTGTTCCTGGATATGAATGTGTGAATGTTTAAACAATGTGGCCACAGTATGCATGTTTAATGTTTGGACTCATGTGTGTGTGTTTTATGACTTCAGATAAAAACTGTACATGGCCAGCCCTCGGCACTGCATGGCCAGTGGAAGGGGTTCTCAGATTGCTTATACCAGAACTATGTTTGGCACAATTATCTGTTTTCTGTGTTTCATTGCAAATAGGCAAGTACTGCTAGAAAGGATGGAAAATGTGGGCTGCCTCCCTCCAGACCCCTCCTTTGCTCCCTTGTTCTCTATCCCTGAGGATAAGCAATGGCCTGTAGTAGGAGGTTTCTGGCCCAGACTTTCAGGCCTAGCCTCAAGGTTTAGGCCCATAGACCCACAGACCTGCAGACACACAGATGCTTACAATAGTTTTAGGCTGATCGGCCTAAGGCCCAGGCATATAACTTGCTAACTCTTTACCCATAATCTAACCCATGACTCTTATCCTGTTCAGCCATGGGGCTCAGTACCTTTTCTCAGAGCAGCATAGTTGTCCTCTGTTTCTTCTGGCTTCTCTCTGGCATTCTGCTCTGTTCTACCTGTTCCTAGAGTTTTCTTAGTCTGGTAGCCCCGCCCACACTTCCTATCTGCCTTTGGCCAATCAGCACTTTTTAGTAAACTCATAGGCGGGGACAATTATTTACAATGGAATAACATAATCCCCCTACAATGGCCTATAGGGCTTTGGCTTTTTTTTTACACTTGGTGTGCTAAAGAGAAAAATGGCAGGGTAGCACACCGAACTAATGTCAATGTAGCAAGATGTTACCTGCTTTTCTGGCTGGAAAGCTTTGTCTTTCTGGGAAATTTTGTCTGTTTCTTGAGAAAGCTGTATATGCTTGTTTTGTTAGAAAGTTTTGTGCTCTTTGATATATTCCTAATTTTTGATAAAAGCATAAAACTGAAATAGAAATTGTTTAAATATTTTTTGCTATCTCTGTTGCCAACAGCAGTCAGTCACCACCCATAGCTGCTAGGACTGTACTTGTGGTCAGGAATCAGAACTTAGCAGGAGTTCAAATGGTTTTTAATGTGGGTAATGCTGACACAGTGATAGAAAGTATTAAATATGGTTAAAATCTGTTAAAATTAAAACTACTAACACTGTAAATTGATAATTAGAAATCTATGCATGAGTAAATTTTTTAAAATGATGAGATTCCATTTTGGATTGCATTTTCAGTCAGCCTCATGGCTGGGCTGTCACCATCTTTGGTCACATGTCCGGCTACCATCTTACCTGGGTTAATAACAGCCTTTTGTCCCCAGAAGGCTTGCCTTCCTCACCTATGCTATAGGTGGGACTCCCATGGCCTGCCCTAGGGGCTATCCACCAAACCGGACCAATAGCGGAGAGTCGCTGCATGTGGTTGCCAAGCCTAAGTGACTGCTCCTTTGATCATTCAGACCCAAGAAGTTATAAATATCTTATAAATATTTGTCATCTCTTAGAGAGGTTGGTTACAGGTTATTAATGGTTAAGATAAAGAAAAAAACCTCTACTGCTAGTTCCAGGTGCTCCATGTTGGTAGCATGTTGCATGTTTCTGTTCTTGCTTAAAATATTGTAGCCATACAATATCTCCTAGACTATTGAGGAAACCTCAAGAAAGACTTGGGTAGAAGTTTTTGTGCTGTTCAAAAAATGAGATAAAAGGCAGAAGACTTAAATAATAAAGAGAGGACAAAGGGAAAAACTTTTCTGAAGTAAAGATGCCTAGAAAATCAGAGGGACATATATATACTAAAGGTATATAAAATGTTAACCAGCAAGATTCATGGTGGGCATGGGCAAAGAATTCTGTCCTGCGGACACCAGATGGGCTCATGTCCACCAGGAAAACCTGGGTACAAGAGGCAACAGGCACCAAATCTTATTCATGGACTTCCCGAAGAACAGTCGATTTGGGAATGGGATGGGTAACCCATTCGTTCCTAGTTATTTCAGAGTGCCCCTACCCACTGTTAGGCTGGGCCCTTTTGTCAAAAATGAAAGCCTAGATCCATTTCTTGGGAGAAGAGGTTCAGTTGTTACATCAAAATGAGAAACCAGTACAGGTGTTGATGACAGCTAGCCTGTCTAAAGAATATAGACTCCATCAGAAGCCAGCAGTCCCTGAGCCAGAAATTGAGAGATGGTTGCAGAGGTTTCCCCCAGCATGGGCTGAGACTGAGGGTATGGGACTAGCAAAGCACAGACACCCCCCTCAATACATGCGGATGCTGACCCAGTCAAAGTTTGACCCCATGTCTCAAGAAGGGAAGAATGGAATATCCCCCCACATGTGGAAGTTATTAACCCTTGGGGTACTGAAGCCAGTTCAGTCAGCCTGGAATATTCCACTATTAGTGGTTAGAGGTAAATAAAAGGGTGGTAGACATATACCATACTGTGCCAAACCCTTATACCTTACTGAGTACATTGCCTCTGAACCAGCAGTGGTGTTCAGTCCTGGACTTAAAAGATGCCTTCTTCAGCCTGTCCTTGACCCCCAGAAGCCAGAAATATTTTGTCTTTGAGTAGCACAATCCAGAATTGCAATCAGTGGCCAATTGACTAGGACTAGGTTATCCTAATGGTTCAAGAACTCCCCCACCATCTTTGATGATGCCCTCCACAAGGATCTGAGTGACTACAGAACCCAAAACACTGATAACACTGATATGAGTTTGTTGCAATATGTGGATGACCTGTTGGTTGCAGCTGCTGATAGAGGCCTGCAGGAAGGGAACTGAGAAATTGCTGCAGGCCATGGAAGACTTGGGTCATTGATCCTCTGCCAAGAAGCCCAGCTCTTCAGATCATGGGTAATGTAACCGGGGTATGTTCTTGGAGGGGGTCAGAGATGGCTGTCAGATGCCCTCAAAGAGAGGGTGTTAAACTGTCAAGCAGGTGAGGGAATTCCTGGGCACAGTGGGTTTCTGCTGCCTATGGATCTCGAGGTTTACTGAGCTGACTATGCCTTTATATGAGGCCACCAAAAACACATCTGACATCACACAGATGAAGAGGGTTAGACACCCTGAAGCAGAAACTCTTAGAGGCCCCGGCCCTTGGACTGCCTGATATAAACAAACCCTTTAACCTGTTTATAGATGAGAATAAGAGATAACAGAAAGACACTCACTCAGACCATAGGCATATCTGAAAGAGACATATCTATCCCAGAAATAGGATCCCATGGCTGCAGGATGGCTCTCTGCCTGCGTATCAGAGCTGCAGTGGCAATGCCGGTCAAAGATGCTGACAAACTAATTAGGGCAAAACTTAACCATTGCCACCCCACATGCCCTAGAGGCAGTCCTTAAACATCCACCCAACTGCTGCCTGAGCAACGCCAGAATGACTCATTTTCAAGCTTTACAGCTCAACCCTACCAGAATAACATTCCAGGTGCTCTCGGCCCTTAACCCAGCCACACTGCTGCCAAACCCTGACTTCAAGGCAATGCTTAGAGATACTGGCTAAAGCCCACGGCATCCACCCAGACCTGCTACACTCACCATTGCCAGATGCAGAGGAAACCTGGTTCATGGATGGCAACAGTTACATGCATAATGTATGCAGGGACAGCTGTAACCACTGGCATGCTGGATGTTTGCTTAGAAAATGTCTCCCCCTACTCAAGGTCTATTCAGGCTTAAGAATGTGTGTCTAGACTCCTTGTCTTAGCTAAATTTGTTAACATTAATATATTTAGATAACTAAGTTATATAAAAGTTTTTATTTTTGATAGTAGGAAAGGTTTCAATTCAATATCATTATTTTTAGGGCTAAATCTCACAGAAATAAATTGTGAGGTCCCAGTCTTACAAACGCTGCTAGCATATAAAAGCTGTTAGGAGACATAAGTAGTCAGTCATCTTTATATAATCAAAGTCTTTTCATTGTAATCATGCTAAGTTCTGATTAATTAATTACAGGGATGAGCTTTATTTAGTCTCACGTATATGTTTTCAGGGTTGAGCTTCCAACAAGTAACTAGAAACAAAGTTTTTCTATTCAGATATATCTGAGGAGCCCTCATACTTCAGAGATCTGCAGAATATGACATTTAAAATGTTTATTTAAAAGCTTATTATCAGAGACTCCTAGATCCTAGCAATGACCCAAGGTCCCCGAAGAAGATTGTGAGGCCCAGGATGTCTCCTTCTGGATTGTGACAATGCTGACCTGGACAAGATGCCATATTATATGCCTGCCTGCCACCAGGACTCAGCCTAGGCTCTGGACAAACTGCAGGACATTGGAGAATTGATTGCACCCTTTTGCCTAGACAAAGTAAGGTCAATATTCTCCTATGTCCCTTACTATGGGGGAAAAATCCTCCCATCTTAAAGGCATGGCAGGCAAAGATTGATTCAGATACTTCTGCCTCCAATTATGTGAAGACCTGTGTGTGGCTAACTGGGTATGGACTGGTCTCTGTTGTTCTTAGTAGATTAGGAAGCTGCTCACTCTACACTCAGGTATAATTTATCCTTCTCAGATCTCTGCAAGTATTGATGGCTAGGCTACCTATAACCTTGTCAGCTTGGCAGTATCGAATAACCAGTTCCTTCTGCAAGGCAAAAGCTATCTTGCCCTCATTTTATATATATAAAGCCTTGCTTTTTCTAGATTATTAATACTAATATAAATAAAACTCATGTCCTTTTGTAATTTGTATGAGCTTCAAAGAATCATAAAATTTGGATCCACTTCACAAAGGTCAAAAGGATTCCAGATAAGTACAGCCTACATTTTTCCCACCTGTCTGTTCCTAAAGATGATACTTTTCTCTCCTGGTTTGGGGACTCCTTCCCTTCCCAATTACTAGGACTAGGTCCAAATTTACAAATATATACATAAATTCTAACTTTTGTTCTTAATTTTAACGTGTCTCAACAGATTTCCACTTGGCTGGCCTACACAACTTGCTCCAAGGGAATACGAGCTCTGGACTTGCTGAAAGCTCATGTGGACCAGTATAACCGACATGGACATGGGTTGTTTCCTGTCTCCACAACTGGGTCAGATTACTACATGACACTGACAGATGCCCCACTGCTCTGCCCATTACTAGCCTTTCAGCCTTTTAGGGCCCTGGCAACAATGCCCAATGTCAGCTTGAAGCAGTAGATGAAGAAGAGAACATGTCGCCCCTGTTCCCTGTTAGGTTGAATTGCTGAGTTAAAAGGAAACCATCTGGCATAAAAAATAAGGGCCTATGTGCAGCCTCAGGAGAGGAATGCTGTTTCTATATAAACTATTCTGGTGTAGTTAAAGACACCGTGGCCAAAGTCTGGGAGGGCTTAGCTAAAAGAAAGAGAGAATGTAAGGAGAACCAAGGATGGTTGGAAAGCTGGTACTCCCTATCACTGTGGCTCACAGCTCTCCTTTCCAGCATAATGGGACCCCTCGTCATTCTAGTTCTTCTCTTCACCCTTGGGCCACACATTCTGAAGAGACTAGTGAAATTTATAAAGGCCAGGTTAGGGACAATTCAGCTCATGGTGCAAAGAACCTACTATACCCCAGTGGCTATGATGAATGAGTGTTTGAACACTGGTGCATGACTGAACCAGTCACATAAATTCAGGGGGGAATATGGAAACTAAAGTCCCTCTACCTTGAGACCTGGAGCTATTTCAGGAGCTGAGAGTTTCTAGTCCCCCATTCTGAGAATTTTCTAACCCCCAAGATCAAGTGCCCAAGGTTCTGGGTAATCAGAAGACATTCTGGCCCATCTGTGAAGTATTTTTTTCCTCTCCCTCCTAACACAACCAATCAGCCAGCAGCTGCCCACCTGACAGTGATAGTAAAGAAACTTCCTCTGGGCTCCTCACCTCCCAGCCTGATAATGGCATTTCTATGGTCTTTGTTTGATCTTTGTTTTAGAAATCCCTCACTTCTCCACTGGCACTGCTATGTGATAGTCAGGAGCTGAGCTCAGTTGTAATAAACCTTGCTTTGCATTTGGAGAGTGGATGTGATTCTGGGGATCTTTCTGGGGGTCGCTGAGACTGGGCAGAACAACAGAAGCATCTAAGGAAGTCAGCTCACTAAGAGAAAGAAGATTTAAACAGCTAAGAGGAAATGAGAAAGAGTAATGAAGGAATAAAAGTGACTAGAATCTATTACATCCATGTAAAATATTGTCAATGAGCAATAATAATTAAATGATGCAAATTTCTAGCCATCACTTCTGAAGACTTGCAGAGTCCATTCCCTAACTCTCAAAATTCAAATGTACTCTGTAATATGAATTATAGTTGCTATTAAGTGAAAACGCAGATATCAGGGGAAAGCTGGAATATCAGAGAGAGGAAAGAGACCACAGTCATATCTCATCCAGCCAACTTCTCAAGGTAAAAGTTATCTTCCAGCTTCCTCAGCCTGGCTCCTCATCACTTCTATAGAATAAATCTCTGTCTTCCTACACCTGCCTTAAGTACCTTCTTCACCCAGTTGTTTCATTTCCAGGTTCAACTCTGCATCATAATCCTAGAGTTAGGATTAAAGGTGTGAGCTACTACTGTTTGGTGGTTAGGCCTTGAGCTCACAGAAACACAGAAACATCTGTCTCTGGAGTTAAGGGATTAAAGGCGTAGGTCTCCACTCTCTGACCCTCCTGGCTTGACTGTGGGTGAATCTGTTCTCTGATACTCCAGCTGGTTTTATTAAATTTATAACACATCAGAACAGCAGTCACTCTCCCTATAGCTGTGTCTTAATCACACAAGGTCTTTCTGCCTTCCGACCTTTTCCTGTCACCACTGGCCAAACTTTGGGACTTCTTTCCCTTTAGTTCTGTTTGGGAGCATCAATAGGACATGATTGAGGAGAGTAATGGATCCTAAGTCTTCATCCTGAGAACCCAAGCAGGCTCTAGTGAGTCCCCTCATCCAGCCCTGGGAGGACAAAGCAAGAGTTATTATGACTTAAGAGGAAGTCTGGATGGCCAGGACCCAGAGGTGAGGCACCCAGAGACTCAGAAGAAAACCAAACATGACCGGCAAGAGAAAAAGAAAAAAAAGCCAATAAAATGATTCCTAAAATATTCTATTTCATATTTTCACTTCAATTTCATTTCAATCTCATTGCAATATTTCATAGATTTGTGCCTAGCCCAATTGTCATCAAAGATGCTTCATCTAATTACTGATGGGAGCAGGTGCAGAGACCCACAACCAAACACTAGGTAGCAGCAAGGGAACCTCGTAAAAGAGAGGGAGTAAGAATCATAGGAGCCAGAGGGGAAGAGGAAGGACATCAGAACAGGGGCCTAAGTGAAAGAAATAAAAGAGCAGATTTCAGTAAAGCTCCTAACTTTAGAACAGCAGTGGAAAATTCCACCATTCACCCTTGGTCACATAAACAAGATGTCTTGACCTTGTGGCTGGCCATGGAAAGTCTCTAAGGGTTAAGGGCAGAAAGTCGTGGTGGTCTGTGGTCTGAAAAATCCCTGAGAACAGGCTGATGTCCTTGTGGTGACTGTGAAAAGTCCCTGAAAATAAGCCAACCAATGACAAGAACAAAAATCCACCCCGACCCTGCTTCCCCTGCCAAGTTCCCCAATCCTCTCAGCAACTCCCGCATCCCACCAATCCAAAAGCAACCCAGACCCAGTCACCTGGCTGTGGTTTTTGCCAATAAACTAGCAGTGCCTTCCACCCTCTCACTGCCAAGTGTGTGTGCAACGAGTTCCCTGTCTGCTTGTATTGAGCTCCCCCAATAAACGTTGCCTTTGCATCCGGGCAGCCTTGGTCTTTGGTGGTCTCTCTGGGGGTTGTGCCTTGGGCAGAACACAAGAAACAACCAAGCAGGGACCATAGGGACTCCCAACAGTGTGTGTGTGTGTGTGTGTGTGTGTGTGTGTGTGTGTGTGTGTGTGTGTGTATGAGTGTGTGTGGTGTGTGTGTATGTGTGTGTGGGGGGGGGGTCTCTGACTCTTTGGCCTGATTTTAGGACCCTTTTTCTCCTACTGGGTTACTTTGCTCTGTGGGAGATTGTGTTGTTTCATTGTAAATAATTATCCCACCCACTGGTTTAATAAAAAGCGCTGATTGGCCAAAGACAGGCAGGAAGTGTGGGCGGGGCTACCAGACTAAGAAAACTCTGAGAACAGGAAGCACAGAGCAGAATGCCAGAGAGAAGCCAGAAGAAGCAGAGGACAACTATGCTGCTGTGAGAAAAGGTACCGAGCTGCATGGCTGAACAGGATGAGTCATGGGTTAGATGAAAGGTAGAGAGCTAGCAAGTGATATGCCTGGGCCTTAGACCAATCAGCCTAAAACTACTGTAAGCATCTGTGTGTCTCTGCGGGTCTGTGGGTCTGCAGGCCTAAACCTTGAGGCTAGGCCCGAAAGTCCGAACAGAAACCTCCTACTACATTGCTCAGCCTTGAGATGAAAGTTTGTGCCTAGTCTTATTGTAACATATTATGCCCTGTTCAGTTGACATCCCTGGGAAGTCTGCTTTTGTTTTGTTTTGTTTTGTTTTGTTTTGTTTTGTTTTGTTTTGTTTTGTTTTGTTTTAAGGAAATAAAGGAGTATATCCTGGAGAGAAGGGAGGTGCAGCAAAAGATTGGGAAGAGTAAAGGAGGGGTAAACTGTTCAGCATGTATTGTATTAAAGAAAAATTAAAATAAATAAATTAAATTTAAAAAACCAAGTTGTGGAAAGGAGCTAACGAATGGTTACCCTTCAAGATCTTTGTTGGGAGAGTGAGCCTTGAGATTACAGGAAGTGATAATCAGCCTTAAAGCTGGAGATCATCAGGCCAGACACAGCACCACAGCTACAGGCAGCTGTAATGGGACTTTTAAAAACCTGAAAACAAGGAAAGGCTTCTCATTTATGGTTTCCAGGGGAGGTGGGCAAGCTTTATGCCGAGTAGATACTAGTAGGACCAGGCTTTAAAGTTGCTCTAGTCTGGCCAGTAGGCAGCAGAAGTTGGACTCACTTTCCCTTGGAGACAACAGGGTACTGCTAATGCTTTGTTTTAAAGGATAGACTACTGGAGGGGAGGGGGAGCCTGGATCCTGGTCTTTTGAAGCAGCTTCATCTTATAGCAAAGTTCATGATCTACACTGATCCCTTGATCTTGAAGTCTCCATCTCCCAGAACTGTGAGCAATAAATTGCTAACGTTTATAAAGTGTTCACACAACAAGCCTTCTAAGAGCTATGACCCTCAGCTGCCTCTAGTTGTCACCATTACCATCTGAATAGACTAAGATACTTTCTAAGATGGTTTTCTCTTATCTGTTCTCCCTACCTGATGGTGCTACACCCACCCCCACCAATTATTCAGGTTCTCAGTCATCTCTGATTTATTTATGACCCTTATGCCTTTGCACTGATTCTGGTTTCTTGCCTGTTTGCCTCACCAGACCAGGGATCATATTCTTCCTCAACATCCTCACTACCCAAAACATGACTCTATTTCACTAAATATTTCTTAAACCCATGAAGATTAACTGATGACAGCAGACAAATGAAAATAGAAAGACTAAGCCAGGCGTAGTGGTTAATCCTTAATCCTCTGGAGGCAGAGCAGGCCCATCTCTTCGAGTTCAAGGTCAGCTTGGTCTACATAGTGAGTTTCAGATAGCCAGAGTTATGTAGAAAGACCCTGTCTAAAAATAAAAAAAAAGAAAGGAAGGAAGGAAGGAAGGAAAGAAGAAAGGAAGGAAGGAAAGGAGAAAGGAAGGAAGGGAAAGAGAGAGAGACCCCAACAAAAGAAGCAGGACAAGAACTTTATATACATTTAATAGAATGTTCTGGAGCCATTCAACATTGTCATTAAGTAGCTTGTGCTATGCAAGAGCATAGTGAATCATATAGGATATTCTATTAGGTCAGAAAATGCTACTTCCACTTGCCTTGTATCTCTGTAAAATTACAGCCTCATCAGGCCAGAGGACAGATGTCAACAAAGAAATGTAAAACACTCCAGTGATTCACTAGGTCTGTGGGCACTTTGCTTCACTTTGTCTTTTGTTTCTGCTCTTGTTGCCTTGGCATCATTTGTCTGGAGGTTACAGTTTTCACATCTAAAGTTAGGCACACTTCGGGATTTTGTAAAAAGGATGTCAAGGCTGGGAAGACAACTCAATTGACCAAGAACCTGCTGTATAAGTTTGAGGAACTGAATTCATAGCTCCAGTACTCACAGAAAAACTAAGCAGATAAAGTACTAGGTAGATGGAAATAGGCAGATTTCAAGAACCTGCTGGGCAGCCCATCTGGCCAATTATTTAGTTGTGGGTTCAGTGAGAAATCACCTTTAAAGAATAAGGTAGAGAGAAACTAAATCACTCAGTGTTGATGGCTTGCATCTAGGCACATGTGCACACACATACATGTGCAAATATATATACACTACATATTCATACACACAAACTCTTTAATTTTAAAAATAAGTGTTACTATATTGGTATCGTGGTTTGAATAGGAATGCCCTTCCGTAGACTAACAGATTTACATGTTTGGTCACCAAGGAGTGACACTATTAAGAAGTGTGGCTTTGTTGGAGTAGGTGTGGCCTTGGAGGAAGTATGCTACTGAATGTGGGTTTTGAGGTTTCAAATGCTCAGCCCAGGAAATGCTCAAGTATCTTACTCTTCCTGCTGTCTGCCAATCCAGATGTAGAACTCTCAGCTACCTCTCCAATACTTTATCAGCCAGCATGCCACCATGTTCCCAACTATGATGACAATGGATTGAACTACAAGCCAGCCCCAAATTAAATGTTTTCTTATTAGAGCAGCTGGGATCATGTTATCTTTTCACTGCAATAGAAACCCTAAGACAATGAGTAAAGACAAAAAAAATCAGTTGAGATGATAGATAGATAGATAGATAGATAGATAGATAGATAGATAGATAATGAAAGAGTATATTTTCCTGTTATTTTAATAAAATCTTTGACAAATGCAACCTAAGGGAGAAAGCTCAGTTTGAGGTACATTTCTTATACTCCATTATGGCAGAAAGTCAAAACAGCAGGAATGTGAAGCAGCTGGTCACATCATATTCACAACCAGAAAGCAGACAGAGCTACTCTTCAGTTCACAGTCTCCATTTGTACTGTCCAGGATCCCTTGCTAGAGAATGGTACCACTCACAGGGGGCAGGTCTGCCACGGCATCTCCAGTGGAGTCTATGTAGCATGCTGGAAGGCTTGCTGCTGGACCTGAGGCAGAAACTACAAAGAAGTTGGTCTCGTGGAACACTTGGCCTCCCCTGTAGAAGGGTGTGTTCTTTGCCTACTGTGATTTCTTTCCTTGCTGGCTGTATGAGCTTACAGGAACACAGTGGACTGTTACAGATGCTCAGTCTCCCATGACCACCACCCCTGGGTTCCCAGAGGAGAAGGTGCCTTTGGGACCCTCTGAGTTCCCCCTCACTAGTGCTATGTGGAGGGTCCTAATGGGAAATCAGACAGGGGGAGGTTTGATGACACAATTGCAGAGTGAAGAGTTGTTTGCGGAACAAAAGAAAACAGAAACCAATACCTTGCAAGTGGCTTTTCTTAAGAAAGCTTTAAAACCCAATCCAACAGATTCCTATGGCCACCGATGGGTAGGAATTCTGATGAATACATACAGAAGGAACTTCATAAAATTCCCAAAAGATTAATGCGTGGCATGTGGCAATGGTTTATAAAGAATAGATGGTGGGAACCACCTATATGGAAAGGACTTTACAAACTTCCTCCAACCACTCAAGACCCTTTACCTTATACAGGAGTATATGATGAATTTGGCAATAGATGGGTAAATTATTTAGGAGAAAGAGTGTCATATTATTCCCTTCCTTTTCATGAGAAATTAGCTAGAGCAAGTCCACCCTGGTGTGTGTTAAGTAGGGAATAAAGAGAAAGCATTATTAGACAACTGGCTAGGCCTTTAGAGGAAATTAATAAGCTCAGAGATGCCTGGAGGAGAAAATTCTATGATTGGAGCTGGCCTTTTCTCACTATGGACCAACTGACAGAGAGGGACTTTTATGGGCAAATGTGGGGAAGAGGAGAAAAGTACCCAGTGAAAGAACATGGCCAGGCCACGTACATTTATCACAAGGCTGGTGCACAGAAAGAATTCAGGAGAGTGTGCAGAGGGTTGGCGGGTCTCAGATGCTGACCACAAGACTGAGACAGTCTGCAGCACAGGTCTTATTACCTCAATTAATGCAATCAAGTTATTTTCCCATGAGGATACTCAGAGGCCTGTCTCTCAGGTGATTCTAGATTTTTGTCAAGTTGGTAACACACTAACCATCAAAGGAGAATTTTCAGATGAGTCTGAGAATTTGCACAATAGGCCAAAAAGAAAACATGAGCTAACACTTGTTACTCTGAGCTACTACTATATTTTTCCCTTACTAAGCTGATTGTTGTAAGGACTTGTCACAGTGATGGATAGCTCATTCACATACTTGCTTTGTTTTATCAGGGCCCATAGTTAACTGAACAGTGCCTACCAGTGGAGGGTAGAACATCTCCACTAATACATAGGCAACTATCCCCTGCAAACACATGAACCGGCATTCTTGGTCATGCTTTTTCAATATTTTAGTCAAGACCTAAAATTAACCTCCATGAAACATTTTCTCACAGGTATGTGAGGAAAAGAGCTCAGTCTTCACATTTCTAGAAGCAACTTGGACTTGTTGAAGGAGAAGTTAGAACAACATCATCTTCTGAGCACATAGAATAGAGCCCTGCAGTTGTGCCTAGGACCTGGGCATGTACCTGAAGTGCTTTCCACAGGGCAGTCAGGCATGCTGACCTACTCCAACAAAAGACAGTTGCAGATTCACCAAAAACAGCATCAATACCCACTACTTAAGTGAAGACTTCTAACAAACTTACATGTTGTGTACAGTTTTTCTCTTCTCCGACTCTAAACCCATTTCATACAGACTGGAAAGGTGGATTGGTGGTTAAGAACACTGGCTGTTCTCACAAAGGGCATGGGTTCAATCCACATGATGGTTGACAACCTCCTATATCTCAAGTTACATGGATCTAGTATCTTTTTATGGCTCTTGGGAGCATGATGCACATAGATAGAACACTTGTAAACATAGTAATAAACAAATTTAAAGGAAAAAAGATTTGCATACTTTTCTTCACCCAATCCTCAGAACTCATTTTGAGGTTGCTGTTTGTTGCACACATATCATGCAGCATGGCACCGCCCTTGGAGGGCTACCATCTGCAGGCTGGTGGCACATCTCTGAGTACTATGACACTTTCACCTCCATGTCTCCTGAAATTAACCCCAAAGCTTTCATAGCAGATCATTAGAGATGAGTCACACTGGAACTGTACAGCATTGTGAAGGTCCACCTGACGAGGGATTTAACTGTCTTCCAGTGCAAGAGTGGTTTGACAGTTCTTCCCAGCTTCTCCATTTGACACATAAGGGCTGACATATGTACAAAGCACATCTGCAGAAATCTCTGGGGTCAGCCAGGAGGTGGTACATGCCTTTAATCCCAGCACTTTGGGGGGGGGGCAGGGGCAAAGCAACAGAGGTAGACAGATTTCTGTGAGTTCAAGGTCAGCCTCAAAAAAAAAAAAAAAAAGGAAAGAAAAGAAGGAAGAAAGGAATTAATCAGTCTCTGAGGTCACATGAAGTCCTAGCTACTAGCCAGCATGACCTCCTCATCAGGCCAGAGAAGCCTCCTCCACACCAGTGAGCCAGAAAGGATAAAAGCAAATCATTTGACTGCTTGATATTTGCACAAATATTAGCCAAGGAAGCCGGCAGCCTAGAGGCTAAGAATACAGCCTTTGGGGCTGACCAGGATATCCTGAGCATGTTCATAGACCTCAGTTTCCTGTTCTGTAAACTTGTCCAGGCCCCAGGCAGACCCAGGTTATCTTATAAGAAAGTGCTTAGGAACAAGTGTCTTAAGGCACCAGTTAGCACCAGTTTGTACTGGCTGAGGCCAGACCAGCTTCCAGGTCCCTAGAAGCTTCTAGGGTCTATACATTCCCACAAAGCCCAACTACTGGACCAAACACAGTTCAACTGGGAAAGCTTATCATGGACACATCCTGAGTTCCATGTCCAGCACCCACATGGAGATGCACACATGTGATGCCAATACTCAGTGGCAGAAAAATAAGGAATCCAAGGTCATCTTTGGCTACAAAGTAAGTCTGAGGCCAAAATGACCTATATGAGACCCTAACAAAAAAGAAAGAAAGGATGAAGATTGGAGGATAGGAAAGAAAGGAGAAAGCTGGAAAAGGAAGAAAGGGAAGGAGGAGAAGAAAGATAAAAAGGAAGGAGAAAAGGAGAGAGAAAGAATAACTACAAATTTCTTTGGCAGTTTCTGGAAAAAGAAAAACACCACCTTACCATGCAGGTAAGACCTAGAAGGGAGAGGAGGAGGGTAGAGCAGAAGAGCAAAGGATGGGAAGCAGAATTCTTGCCAGCTCATTGCAAGTGAGTCACGATCCCTCCTCCATAGTCCTCTGCCCTTCCTGAAATAACTCAGCCCTTTGGCTAAGTTATTAGGGTGTTCCAAGTTGATCCTGTGCAGTGTTTCCCCAGTTAGCTAATTAAATGTAGCACATTTAATTGAATCATAGAGAAGCCCACAGCTGATGTTCCTAATCCCGAGGTGTGGGGGGGAGGGGGATAGGTGAAGTGGGATGAAAACTAAGCACCTCTATCTGGCACCAACTAGAATTTTGTAGATGTTTTTAAGATCTCAGCATTTTTTAAAAAGCACAATATTCAAAGCAATATTATGCAGAGATCAGAGCAATCTCCCCAACAAGGGGAGAGCTGATATCCCATTTATAGAGCAACAGTTCAGTAAATTTTGTTTAGCTGGGATAGGATACATTTAATTACAATAATTTATCAAAGTGGCATAAGGTGGTATCCACACACACAGAGTATTTTCCCACAGCTGAAAATCCTGTATTTTATATAAGCTAAAGCTAGGACTAATTGAATGTTCACTTGGGTAGATAAAATCTTTAACAACTCCTGGGTAACTAAAAGCTCTTTGCTCAACGATGTGGATCAGCATGATTTACAATGCCTATCACACAATCATGCTAATTCTGCTTTCATATGATTAATTAAAACAATATGTTCATTCTTCCTAAAGAGAAATTAGGGCAGCTAAAAAGCCAGCTTTTATTACCAACTTCCTTCTCTGGCATAAAAACCATTTTCACACATCATCTTCAAAGAGAGTGGTAAAGGACACAGGCCCTGATGGAGGAATTCTGCCAAGTTTAGCTTTGCTTTTTGTGGGTTTTTTTTTTTTTTGAGACAAGTTCTCTCTGTGTAGCATAAATTGGCCATGGGAGCCTCTTGCCTCCACCTCCCAAGTGCTGGGATCCTAGGTGTGCATCACTACATATGGCTTCAACTTCACTGTGAGAAGGAAATAGGGTAATAGTGGGGAAGGTAGAGAGTTCTAGGACTTTGGGCTGGAAAGTACATTAGAAGCAATCTCAAGAAAATTCTATTTCATAGATGAGAGATAGCTGTGGCTTGGAGATGCCAATAAATTTTCACCAGTTTATAAGACCTTGATTTTGATGAAATTTGGCTTATATTCAATTAACATGACACTTAACAATCTACAAATCAATTTTTATCTCTAAGTTGGAGCAATAACATCCATCTAATGGGGGCACCATAAATATCTATAAAAAAGAGCACTGGTCTGAGAGTCTATACACTTTAACTATAGACCACAGGACTTCACTACAAACATCGATGCTTTCTATCTCACTTTTCCTTGAGTAGAAATGGGAAGATAGTATGTGAACAATCCGTATTGCAAAATAAGAGGAATAAGGGATATTCTAGTCATGAAGAGCCATAGAAGGTCAGCTCCCAGGAGACTATTGGAAACCATATCAATAAAACCACTGGGATTCTATTGTTTGTATGCAAAATACTTTTCAGGCTGTTTACAATAATTCCTGAGGACTACAATCTTAACTCTAGGCTATGAAAGCATGGAAACTCAGAACAGCAAAATGGATTGCCGGTGCCACCTACCTTATAAAGGTAGAGCCAGGCTTAGCAATGGGTTTTCTACGGGTACAGATAGATACAAGGATATGAAACCAGTCTGAAGCAGAAATTAGAATCTCAAAGGTCTGTAGGAGTCAGCCCAAGAATTAAATAGATTATGTGAACTCATTGAGTTCAGGGACCTTAGAGGGGCTGGTAAGAAACCCAGAGAGCATGGCCCCACCTGCTCCAAATGGTTTTTAAAAGTCATCTGTTTATTCAGACCACCTCAGTTTGTAATCTCAGCAAGACACAAAGATGCCTCTCCCTAAAAAAACAAATCACTGGGAATGCAGAGGGACTAATAGAGAACTCTTTAGAGACCTGTCCCCAGCTGAGAGACAGGAGCCTAGCAGCCTTGGCAGACTAGGGGAGAAAGAGAAAGAGGATGTCGGGGTCTGAGCACTGTGGAATTTGGATGGACTATGGGGAAAATGAGTCAATGCTGTAACTCATGGCAACTAGTGAATAAAGCAAACAGATTTAAAACTTTAAGGACCACAAGATAAGTTATAAATGGCCTTTAGAATTTGGGGGTGGGGAGTGGCACTGAGGGATGAACTCAATATGATTTTTACTTTAAAGTTAGTATTAAATAAAAATAAAACTGAGATGTCCAAAAACAGAAAACAATATCAGCTCCCAGGCTGCCAACCTGGTGACCATGGGAAAAAGACTTACCCTGGCTTGGTTTCCATGACTTCATCTCTAAGAAGTAACAACAGTGTTTCTGTTAGCCTTGACTGGATGCCAAACACGATAACACAGGAAAACCCTGAGAACTGGCTTTGGCATGAAATAAGTAACTTTTACTTTGTTTTCTTCAAACAGTTTTCTCTCAGATTGGACCAAATGTTAAATTATATCAAAATTATAGATATTCCCAGTCCAATAGCTATGCCTGGCCTCTGCAGAAAGATTGGTGTTTGGAGCATTCCTCCAACTATAGCCTGCAACCTTTCTAAGTTCCTCAGAGCCTTCCCTGCCTCAGTGCCTGAACACCAGGTTCATTACCACGTTCTTCTCCATGGGCTCTTCCAAATGGACACTCCCGATTTCTAGGTAAAGAACCTAAAAGCTGGAGACAGCTAGTCTGGATTGAGATTGAAGCCCATCTCCTCCTGGGTATGGTCCAAATGGATGACAAGTCTCCCAGATGATGGTCCTCAACTCAGAGATCCCTACTGACCCTGAGGTTTTTGACTCACATGGGCAGCCCCACAAAGGATCCCCCTTCATTCATGACCTTCAATATCAGACTCAAATTCTCAGGTAAAGACAGAAAACTAACTCAACTACTTTTATTTTAAAGATGCAAAGGAAAAAGGTAAACTGTTTGCCAAGCATTTCTGGATGTGGCACCTCAAAAGACCATAAAGAGCATGTGAGGTATCCAAGGTCACTCACCAGCTAATTTCTACATCAAGCCTAATTCAGGAGCCTCAGCCCTTCTCAGTGCTACCTCCTCTAGCTTTGATCAGGCATAAAATAAAGGCCCCTTGTAATCTGTTTTCCATGTAGTAACAGACTTCTTATGTCTACCACTCCTCGGCAGTAATTACAATCACTCCCTAGGTACAGGTGAGGAAAGTAGACAGGAAGCAGACAGGTGAAATTTCCTGCCTGAACTGTACAACTACAGAGGTCAAAGGCTGAGATTCTAATCTAGGCAGTCTGTCTCTAGAGTCCACACTCCAAACAGCTATACCTGACAGCCACCTCCAATATGTGCCTCTCTTTAATCTTCTGTTAGGTCTACAAGGGCACTGGGCTTTAATAGAGCAATGCTCTCCATGCAAGTGAAAAATAAAATCAATTAGGAGGTGCCAAGCACAGGTGTCACCAGCCTTCAAATTGATGGCACAAAGACTTCAAATGGACCTTCAAAAGTCCTTGCTTCTCCCATGGGTCACTGGCTCTGGTTCCATGGGTATCATTAACATAATGACAACCCTGCCTGCTGCCTCAGCCCAATACTGCCAGTGCCTGAGCCAGTGGCTACTTCCGACAGCCTCCTTTCTACTGCATGTTCCACTAGACTGCACACACATCCACATTTACCCACTGCAAGAAACCCATTCAACAACTAGAATTGTCTTGCCCTTGTGACCAGTTTGCCAGAAAGACACATGAATCTCTGCAAATCATCCTGATGCTCAAAAAACTCATAGAAACATTGACGAGCATAGGAAAAAAATATCAAGACTGTTGTACTCAGTGTGACAACATTCATTTATTCATTGGCCATTCTGTTATCAGTGTCTCAACTTCCTGAACTCAGTAACTTCTGAGCAACACTTAGAATAGCCAAGCATTTCTTTTTATTTCTTTAAAAATTAAAAAGTATAGCTAGCCACAGTAGTACACCCCTTTAATCCTAGCACATGAGGTTAATCTGATCTACAAAACAAATTTCAGGGTGCTAGTGATACAAAGAGAAACCTTGTCTCACAAAATAAACAAACAAAACTGTTTAAAGAAAATTATTAAAGCTTTCATTTTACTTCCACAAGAAAAAAAAAGAATTGCATTAACTCTGTACAACAGCCCTGTCAGCTCAGACATGGAACAAAAACAAAGAATCTTTCCTATAAACCTTTATACACGACATCCATGTGGACAAACAGTCAGGGAATCAGAGTGGCTCGCATTCCATCGTACATTTGCTAAGTGTGTGACCTTAGAGTCTTAGCCATCTCACTTTCTTCCTCTGTAAAGTGGGGATGATACAGTCAACTACACCAATGTGATGGGATTGATAAAGGACAAAGTGGGAGTTCTGGGGAAAGTTCTACATGTATGTGGTTGTTATTAGCAAGATATTGTCTGTTTTCATTGACAAATAAATGTCTTGTATTAATTTGAATTACTATGATTAGAAGAATGTGAAGCCACTTGAGATAGAAAGAAAGAGAGAGAGAGAGAAAGAAGGAAGGAAGGAAGGAAGGAAGGAAGGAAGGAAGGAAGGAAGGAAGGAAGGAAGAAGAAAGAAAGAAAGAAAGAAAGAAAGAAAGAAAGAAAGAAAGAAAGAAAGAAAGAAAGAAAGAAAGAAAGAAAGAAAGAAAGAAAGAAAGAAAGAAAAAGAGAGAGGGGGGAGGGAGGGAGGGAGGGGGGAGGGAGGGAGAGAGAGAGAGAGAGAAAGAAAGAAAGAAACAAAGGAAGGAAGGAAGGAAGAAAGAAAGAAAGAAAGAAAGAAAGAAAGAAAGAAAGAAAGAAAGAAAGAAAGAAAGAAAGAAAGAAAGAAAGAAAGAAAGAAAGAAAGAAAGAAAGAAAGAAAGAAGGAAAGAAAGAAGGAAAGAAAGAAGGAAAGAAAGAAGGAAAGAAAGGAAGAAAGGGAATTACCAGTTTATACATGAGGATGTGTATGGATAATACTGACTCAGGCTCTCCTGGATCCAGAAACTCTGACAGCATTAGAATCTGTCACTGTCCTCTACTCTAGTGTCATTTCAGCTGTGGCCTATGACTTATTCTCACTGTCCCAGGCTTCCTGGAGGCATAATTTCCAAAGCCAGATCCTTATCCTGAAGGTGCAAAAGAGCTAGACATCTGCCACCTCACCCTCACCCCAAACTTATATGAACTGGGTGTCACGGTACACTGTAATCCCAGAATTTAGAGACAGGCGGATCATCAGCAGGAGGCCAGCCTGGGCTACACAGGAAGAAAGCAAAGAGGGGGGAAAAACACTTCGAGAGAGTTACATGCAGTTCAACAGTCACAGAAGTGAGAGAGAGATATATAGTTGGTGGCCCTGTAGAACAAAATAGAGTTGAGACATGTTCCTAAAGGAAGTTAAATCTTTCCAAAACAACAAATGATCATTATGGCTATCATCGAGATGTGATCCAATTTGTCAAAACAAAAATTCCTCTTAAGAATTAGCAATGAGGGCTGGAGAGATGACTCAGAGGTTAAGAGCACTGGCTGTTCTTCCTCCTCAGTTCAATTCCCAGCAACCACATGGTGGCTCACAACCATCTATAATTGAGATCTGGTATCCTCTTCTGACATGTAAGCATATATGCAGATTGAACAGTGTATAAATAAATAATAAATAAATCTTTAGAAAAATAATTAGCACTATGCCAATCCATATTTGGTGCATTTATACATTATTCAATAAACAATATGTATGCACCATATTACTATAAAATCTTTCTTATTCTTTGTGGTCAGAGATTATTTCCATGCTTCTTCCTTCTGTCCTCCATAAAATAAAATTATGGCCCTGTATTAGCAGAAATAAATTGTACTGTGCTTCATTTTTTTCAAGCCCCATTCTTAATGACTTAGCACAAATTTCTTTCTCCATTTCACAAAGTCTGCCATGAGCATGAGTGGACTCTCCAGGGCTACTGTCTTCCATAAGATACGTGGAGGCATAGGCTAGAGGAGACTCCATCATCCTGCAAGGTAACATCTCTCAACATGCAGAAGAGAGGTTCAGGTGAATCTTCTGTTGGCAATTAAGTACCTCATTCCCAAAATGACCCACATCACTGGGTTCACAGACTATTAGCTAGACCCAGTCACCATTCTCACCTACAAACAATGGGGGGATGCCATCTTCCCATATGCCTGGGGAAAATCAGATATGTATGAACATTTGCTAGTCCCCACTGAAATCGACTAAAATGGCACTATATGATATATAAATTATGATCTAACTCTTAAATATTAAACAGACCTAATGAGAAAGACAGCCAAAGAGTTGTTAATAGAGTTTGGCAGTGCCTTCTACTCCTCACTCAGCAACATTCCCCAGCGAGCATCAGAAACACTTTTCACTAAAACCTTTATTATAGCCTGACAGAAATTAATTCCATTTGAAAGTTTAAAGTTTATTTAATATTTCTCTACTTTATTAGACAGAAATGACTTCAAAAATCCAACTGTATTTAAATTCTTTCTAGAGGGCAATTGTTAGTTCTCTGCAAAGGGCTTTTGTAAAAATGTGAGTATTTTATTTGACCCTATAATTCCACTTCTGTGGTCTAACTTGAGGGGAAAGCATGGGTGCACATAGAGGTTTAGCTATGAAGATGCTCCTTGCAGGCTGTGAAAAACAAAAAAATCACCTTAAATGCCAGCAAGCGTGTGCTGGTACATAAGTGAAAGCCTAGCTCCTCAGTGAAAAAGTACACAGCCGTTCAGAATCATACTCCAAAGGCACATTTGTTAATGTGAAGAGGGGTGTGTAGTACATTAAATGGAGAGAAAAGGAGGCTATAAAATGATGCACATAGCACATATGCTTGGAAAAGATTCTACCAAGAAATATATGAAGGAATTAATAACGTTCACTCTTGTGTGGGTGTTTTTATTTTCTCCTTTATGCTAGACTTCCTCTTTAACTATTATGAGGACTTCTGTAAAATAAGTAAATGAAGTGGTTTAAATTATAAATAAGTAATCTCCTTGGGCCTACACACACCCACCATAGTGGGGCTTTTATCTTACAAACTGCCTTCAGCCATTAGGTTCTACTTGGTCCAACCTGTGTGCATTCATTGTTGCTGATGGTAACAGCAAGAGCATGGTGAGAAACAATACTTCTAGTCCACAAGCTTTCACGTTAACAGCTGAAAGAGAAAGCAGAGCAAGCCTTGCCATCCTCACTATACAACTAAGGCTCAAAGCTGCTGCAGCTGGTCCAAGAACATGGACTACATGAGAATCCAAGACTCTGAAAGGCTACTGCTCTGTCCAGAATATAGCAAGGCTATGTTCTAGTTGTCACTCATCAAGAATGTGATGGGAAAGGCTCCTTGAGATTGCAATGTCCAGTCCTGGTCAAACCATGACCAGACACTGTGTCCTGTGCCAACTCTGGAGTGCAATGCTTCAGTAAGATATCAAAATGGGGACACAAGGAGAGAAAGTGTGAACCTTTATTCTTTAGGAAACAAGGAGATATTTGAAAGCCATACGTGGTGGGATTCAGTGATGAGAGCTATGTATAGAAAGGGAATTATCCTGAAATTAAGAATCAGTAGTGGTGCATGCCTTTAATCCAGTACTCAAAAGGCAAAGGCAGGCAGACCTCTGTGAGTTAAAGGCCAGTCTGCTCTACAGAACTAGTTCCAGGACAGCCAATGCTACACAGAAAAACTCCATCTCTTAATTAATTAATTAATTAATTGCTACAAGTAAACAGGACCAGACTACAGAGGAAAAATAATCAATAAGAAGGATGTCATTGTCATCTAAGCAAAAGAAAATAATGTTCAAATAGAGCAGAAGCAGCTAAGTTATGGATAGTATCAGCATCATTATGTATAATAATAACATGATACTAAAAAGGCATCACTAAGTGATCCCATGGTTAAATGAACAATATAGAGTGTGCCTATACAACCTGAGATCGCTGTGATGCTAGATGCTATAACCTTAGGTACTACCATTATACATGTGGTCCATCATTGAACAACAATCATTATGTGGCACCATATTACATGATATTAGTAGTGGCTGACATTTGTTGAGCACTTATGGGCAAGATGCTAAACTAGGGATTTGCATAATTATCCTATTTAATCTTCAAATTAAACACACAATGTGAGCATAATATGTGTCCTTGTTTGCAAGGTCTGTAAGGTGGTCACTTTTCCAAGTTCATATGCCTGGTATACAGCAATGATTCCAATTGGACGCGTATAGTTTCAAAGTTCATTCTCTGTACTAGCATGCTAATAGTCAATAAAAGAAGGTAATAGTTGGATGGATGATAATGATGGAGAAATAAAGGGTCATGTTACCAAACTGTGGGATACCATTGGCTATTCATATAAACAAAATCAGTAGACATGACTGTGGGAGATTATGTTGTTACATTGTAAATAATTGTCCCACCCACTGGTTTAATAAAAAGCGCTGATTGGCCAAAGACAGGCAGGAAGTGTGGGCGGGGCTACCAGACTAAGAAAACTCTGAGAACAGGAAGAACAGATCAGAATGCCAGAGAGAAGCCAGAAGAAGCAGAGGACAACCATGCTGCTGTGAGGAAAGGTACTGAGCCTCACGGCTGAACAGGATGAGTCATGGGTTAGATGAAGGGTAGAGAGCTAACAAGTTATATGCCTGGGCCTTAGACCAATCAGCAAAAAACTATTGAAAGCATCTGTGTGTCTCTGTGGGACTGTGGGACTGCAGGTCTGCAGGTTTGTGGGTCTGCGGGCCTAAACCTTGAAGTTAGGCCAGAAAGTCCGGGCCAGAAACCTCTTACTACACATTACAAAAAGATGGGGACAGAATGTGAGCTTTAGAAACTATCACTGAAAAAGTTGATGCCCTGAGAAGAAAGTTCCTGTAGAAAATACAGAGAACAGATAGCCTTGGATAAAACTCTGGGTAACCTTAAATGCTACAAACCAGGGAAACATCCTCAAAGAACAATACACAATCCAAGCATGTGAATAGGGTCAAGGAAACAAAGACTGACAAAGTTTCCAAAAGCAAAAGGTGGCTTCAATATTACCAAATGCTCTAGTTTGATACCAAAGAGGTAACATTTTCAAGTAATTGCTACATGCCATGTGCTTTTAGAAAATTAACTAATCCTCACAACAATCTCATAGGGTGGGCACCATTAGCATCCCTACTTTCTCAATAGAAATCTATCTGTCTGTGTGCCATGGCTGATGGACGGTGTAGCCAGTCTTCTTCAAGTGGGTATTCATAGCCTTCGCTCTATATTGACTCCCTCAGTAATAGGTAGTGCTTTAAAATATGTGTCTTTGTAGTTGATGTGTATGGATGTCCTTCCTGTTTTATATGTGTGTACCATGTATGTGCCTGGCACCAGTAGAAGCCAGAATAGGTCATTGGATCCATTGGAATGAAGTTATAGATAGTTGTGAGCTGTCATATTAGTCCAAGAAGCACACATGCATCTTCTGCAAGAACATCAAGTATTTGTTCTTAACCACTGAGCCATCTCTCCAGATCCTCTGTTTAGCACTTTTCAAGTGTTCAATATAAACTAGGTACCATTCTAAATAACTCATGACAACCATACTAAGTTGATATCATTATTATTCCCATTATGCATATGGAAAACCTGAGTCAAGGAGCAATCACTCAGGGTCACACAGTTAGTAGAACCATGAGGCAGAATGGATTAATCCATGAAGAAATTAAAGAATTGTCAATGAGTGAGGGGATAATGGAGAATAATTCAAAACCTAATCCATTCAGAAATCATAATCAAAATGAAAAGCATAAATTTAAAGTCAAGAATTATAAAACACAAGTGTGACAGCTATATAGTAGAATTTTACTTTCTGATCCTTTATATTTGTGTGACACTGTCAAACTAGTTCTTTCCAATGACTCATGAGAAGATACATCATACGTCACTTCCAGGCCAGTCGATAGCCAGTGGGAGACCCTGCTTTCCCCCATCACAGAAATCTGCAGCAATGGAAAAAGAAGCTACTCTACCAACATGAGTCCAGAACAAGGAGACATGGACTGAGCCCTTGTGACCCTTGATGTATGACATGAGTGACTATAGATGTCACTATGTTGACTATGCTGGATGTTATAAAGCTTTAAAAAATACCTCACTGGTAATTTTAAGAACCCAAGAGGAAAGGGTTATTCCTGTTTAACATCACAGGGGATATATAGAAGGCAAGATGTCAAGTCTCTGTTATTCCACTCAGCATTTTTACCCTACACCTCCTTGAGCACTTCAGATATCTTACAATTCCCTGTTCCTTCTAGCAGAGAGGGTGCTGGGGAAAATGCATGTGTGGAGTATGGGTGAACATGTATGTGCACATGAGAGTGTGTACCCACATGCATGTATGTATAGACTGGCAGAGAACATCAGTGTCCTGTTCTATCACTCTCTACCTTATTCCCTGGTGATAAGGTTTCACCAAACCTTGAATTTGCCCTTTTGCCTAATCTGGCTGGCCAGAGCTCACAGGATTTATCTGTCTCTGTCCCCTAGCCATTCCTGGCTTTCGCACCTATGCTAGGAAAACAAACTCAGGTCCTCATGCTTACACAGCAAGCACTTTAAACCACTGAGTCATCTCCCCAGCCGCTTGTTCCGCTTTTTAACTTGCAACATATTCTGTTTCTAAAAATTAATGCAAATGAGTAGAAGTGAGCTAATCATTGCCTAACTTTTACAGTCTCCATTGTAATGCACCCAGAACACAGTCATCTCAGGATGCACCAGAAAAGGTGCAGGAGGGGAACCTTGCTTTATTATTTATAGAATTGGAGCTAATTGAATTAAGTTTTGACAGAAAACATTCAATTTCTTTGACAGTTGCCACCCTCTTCTCCTACACCCTAGATCTCCTCGCAGTAACTGATTCCACTCCATCTTCCACCTTGATATATTAGAGCTATAAAATAAGGAGTTAGCAAGTCACCTTCAAAGAGGTCTTTTGTTGTTGCAATAACTAGAAGTAATTTATGAGCCCCCAGAATTGTGAATTTTCTCTCTCTGATTCGGCAAGCAGAAGAAATCATAATCCAGGTGCTGGCAGTTACTCAGAAGGTCAGTGTGACTCTGAAAGAGATCAGTCTTCTAGAACCTGCTTGAGGAAGCATCAGTGCCCATACTCAGAGAGGCAGTCAGCAAACACTTTATACTGCATGGCTGGGGACTTAACACTTCTTTAAGGTATATGGGATATCTTCCCTACACCCATCCATAAACTGTCCAGGTCTCTCCCATCTTTTAAGGCCCAGCTTAAGTTGTGCATTTTCTTGGAACTCCTCCCTGATTAACCAAGTCTGAGTTTTATATTACATACTCCAATTACAATTCTCTTGATTCTTATTCTCTCTTAATACATAATCTTTGTTCACATCTAGACTCTCACAAATAAGATTTTAATAAAAATAGATTTCATCTCATGGGCCAATCTCCAACTAGTTGTGGTTCCTCAAATCTTTCAAAGCTAGATTTCAAAGGATGGACTTTTTAATGTTTTGTTTTATTTCCTTGGAGTTTCATATTACATGTATGTATGTATGTATGTATGTATGTATGTATGTATGTATGTATAATATGTATGGGAATCTTCTGGTGCCATAGTGTATATGTGGAGGCCATAGGAGTCAATTCTCTCCTTCCACCACATGGATCTTGGGGATTGAACTCTGGTTATCTGATTTGGTGGCAAATGCTTTTACTGTCTGAGCCATCTCACCAGCTCAGAAGAGATAGGCTTTTGCCAAATCAGCCCCCCACTATTGTAAAATCCTAAAATATTAATACCTTAGTGATTCCTTATAGCTGTGACATTATAAAGGTTTTCAAAGTGTTTGAAGATTTTATGACCTTCACGAGGTGAAATATTTGCATTGTTAAGATTACAAACTACTTGCTTATGGCTGCCTAATGATGTTAGGACTAGAAAAGGGAGGACCCTGTATGGGTTACTTTTTCTCATTTCTGCAGCCAAATACCTGGCAAAAAGCAATTTAAGGGAAAAAGGATGTGTTTTGACTCAAATTCTGAGAGCACATAGTTTATCATGATAAGGAAGGCATAGCAGCAGATGGTTACATGGTGGCACAAGCCTATGGCAGCCTACTTATACCTCAATCAAACAAAAAGCAGATAGACTAGTTCCAAAAAAGGAGTTGGCTAGAACCCTTGAGGTCCTTGGTTATAACCCCAGAAACCTTCCTGTAGCTAAACCCCACCTCTGAAGGCTCTGTCTGCAAACTCCCATAAGAGTACCACCAGCTAGAATTGATTACTCTGATACACGAGCCTTTAAGGATCATTTCAAATTCAAATCATAAAAGTCTAACACTGAACCCCATAAGTTCATGGCCATCCCATACTGCAAATAGCATTCAGTTCAACTTCCAATTCCCAATTACAATCTCAACATTCCTTTAAAAGTCCAAGTATTAAGCCTTTTCTGAGATTCACAAGGAAGCTCTCAACTATAGGGTTCTCTAAAATCAAATCATAAGACACATGGCTAATATTTAAGAACAGAGAGTTCACAATCCCATTTAGAAGCAAAAAACGGGAATAGAACCAGGAAAGATGAAAACCAAGTAAAACCAACATCCAATAGGCTAAATACCAAATTCAATGACCAGTCTCTACAGCTCATGGTGGCACCATCTAGACTCAAAGGGGCTTGGCTGCATCCAGCACATGTAACCTGTTTGGACCCACTTCACATGGTGTTCACAGCTTTCTTTGTCAGCTGTTCAATGGTCCTAGATTCTCCAACATGTCCATTACAGCTTAGGTGTCACCTTCAAAGCTTCATACACCTTCTCAGGAACTTCACACAGGAAATCTGAGCCTGCTACATGTTGTCTTACCTCAACAGTTTCCTGGAACCTTAGTGCAAGCATCCATGACATCCCAACTCCTGTAGGGTTTTTATTTAATTGAAAATAGATTTTTTTTCTTTCAATTATTCTGATTAAGGTTTTTACTCCTGCAACCCATCCTCCCACCTCCCCACCCATCCAAATTCACATCCTTTCTTCTCTCTTAGTAGAATGCAAACAGGTATCTAAATAAATAAATAAATAAATAATGACATAAAATAAAACCAAATAAACCAGAATAGGATAAAACAAAGAGGGGAAAAATAGAAAATGCACAAAAAAATAACTATGTAGACAGAGACACACATTCTCACACATAGAAATTCCATACAAACAAAATTGGAAACTATAATATATAAGCAAAAGATCTCTAAGGAAAAAAGAACCCTCCAAAAAGTACCATTGAGTTCATCTAATGTTGGACATATACTATTAGGTATTGGGCCTGCCCTTAAGTATAGTTTGTTTATTCAACAAGACTCCATTGGAGAAAACTAATTATTCCTTTGTGTGTGGTTATCAATTGGAGATAGCTTCTGAGTTAGGGATAGAAGCTAGCATGTACTTCACCTGTCAGCACTGGGACTCATCTGGTCTAGACCTATGTATGTCCTGTGCATGCTGCCATAGTCTTTGTGAGTTCCTATGTGCATCCTGTTGTATCCAGAAGTCCTTATTTCCTTGGTGTCTCCATCCCCTCTGGCTCTTACAATCTTTCTGTCTCGTCTTCTGAATAGTTCCTTAGGCCTTAAGGGAGGGATATGAAGAAGATATCCCATTAGGACTACAGTTCTTGTGATTTGCCTGCTTGCAAAAGCAGTAACACATGGATACTTCCAAGTTCTGCTAACTGCTGGAGATGTAGCCAGGTCCCCTTTTATCACAGCTAAAGCAGGCTCTATGTTACCAAACCTTTGAGACATTTACCTTTGAGGAATGTTGCAAATGCAAACTATAATACAAACATTTCTCAAAAGCACTGCCTGCCACCCCCATTACTCCCTCTACCATTCACTGCCCTGTAGAATATCCAGATATTAAAAAAAATACATGTGTCAAAAGACGTTTGTTATAATAAACTCAGCTTAGGAATCTTAGCTAGTTTTCATGCTGTTCTAATATCATGCAGTATTTTATTTCATGACATGGGATGAGTATTCATAGAGCTGAGAAGAGGACATCAGCTTTTTAATAGAAAAGAACTAAAGAAAACAGAAATGGAGTGAAGAGTAGACTGGTCATTTCTAAACTACGTTCCTTGTAGTGTACAGGGAAGCAGGACAATGGGGAAACAAACAGTGTGTTAGCATCAGGTTACTTCAAGGGTTTCTTTGTTTCTTTTGTTGTTTTGATTTTTTTTAAAGAGTTAAAAACAAAATGGAGAAAGAGAGTTTGATTCACATGCTGACTGAAACTGGGCTGGGTGCTCAGAAAGTTCAAGTAAAGAGCTCAATTAGGGTTGGTGTTGTGGAACATTGACGAGTGACAATATTTAGGTTTGGATCATTGGGCCCAAGGCAGGAGCTGAGTGCAAAGTGATTGATTCATGTGTCTAAATACAGCAATTTATTCATAAATCATAAGTCTAGGAAATGTGAATGGGTTTCCCTAACTTAGACTTTTCTAGACAATGAGACATATCTGCTCCTAGCAATACCAATTACTTCAAAGAGGATGATGGGCATCAAAGAAATTATTTATGGAGTTTGCTTACAATATGGAAAAGGCTAGCCATTTGAGCAAGAAACTGTTCTTGCCTGGACTCCTTGATGGTATGTTGTATAAACTGGACATGCAGGAACCACAAGAAAAATTACCACTGTGTTTTGCCAAAACAAGGTGAGATAGTCCTTCAGATTTCTGCTTCACAAAAGAAACTTCCAGACATTCTGCATGACACAGAGGAAAACGACTGACAAACTTTGCCAATAGGTGAGACTGTCCTTCAAAGTTCTCATTTCACTAAAAGTCTGCCCAAGATTCTAGGACTGAAGACTGAAGGTGTATGCCTCAACATTGCAGAGAAACTTTAAGTGACTGTCTGGGAAGCCATATGTTTCTGTCACTTCTAGAATTTTGGAAGTTGCTTGTAATGCATTTTCTGTTTACTCAGATAATATTGTATCCTTCTGTGGTCTTTGATGGAGTTGAAGACTAGATAGTTATAATTATAGTTTTCTCAGTCATAATAAAAGGTAAATTAGATATGAAACTTTAGAATCACAAGTATATGATAGATGATAAAATATTTTCTTTTATTTTACCAAATACAAATAGACTAGATATTGTAACTATAAGTTTTGCTTGATAACTGTTTTGTTATGTGTAATTTTACTATTTCAAAGTTAAAACCTTTCTTTTTATTAGTCAGAAAAGAGAAGTGTTGTGGGATGGCTTTTCTATATGCTGTAAATATGTGTTGCTACTATTGGTTAATAAAAAAAAAACCTGTTGTGGGCTATGATAAGACAAGAGATGAGCAGGTATAGAATCCAAGAGAGATGGAGGAAGAAGAAAGATGAGGTCAGAGCAGCTGCTTCAAGCTGCAGAGGGAGTAGGATGAAGTGAAACACCGGTAAAGCCATAAGACAGAGCAATACACAGATTAACAGAGAAGGGTTAATTAAGATGAAAGAGCTGGTTAGTAACAAGCCTGAGCCACAGACCAAACAGTTTCATAATTAAAATAAGCCTCTGTGTGTTTATTTGGGACTAAGCAGTTGAAAGATACAGTAAAACTTCCAGCTATACACTATAGACTTCTCATAGATTTTATGATACTAAGAAACTTACTAAATTATTGCAAAGGACCCTAGAAAGAAAATAATGCCACTTCATTGGCTCCAAACAATCTTCATCAAAAAGCATCTATGCTCCTCAGAACAATTTTTAAATTCCTGCCATTTGTTTGTATTTGTTTGATTTTATTTCTGATTTAATTTACAGGTTTTCATTACAACCTTTTTGACTAAGGATTGAAGACAGGGTCTCATGAACACCAGACAAGCTCTCTACAGCGAAGATCAGTCACAGCCCTTCTTCATATTCTGCTTTGAGACAGTCAAACTAAATTGCCCTAGCTCCCCCTAAATTTTCTCTGTAGCCCAGGTAGGTGTTGAAGCTGCAATTCTTATCTTCTTCCCAAGTAGCTAATTAAAGCCTGGCATTTTTTATGTATATGTAATTTATACTTTGATCACTTTTTCTGCTTACTATTGCTCATCTTTCGCCCCATAAATAGCCCACCCTCTACTTTAATGTAACTTACTAATTTCATTTTTTAGTGTTTCCCACCAATGATTTAAAAAAAATGTAGCATTTAGCTTTTAGAGTCTTGCTCATTTCTTTTAGTATAGTGATTTCCAGTTCTATTAACTTTCCTATAAATGACATAATTTCATTCATTATAGTTGATGAAAACTCCATGATATGTGTATGTGTGTGTGAGAGAGAGTGTGTGTGTGTTTATATGTTTCTTTCCATCTGTTGATAGTGTCCATGTTTTTATCTAAAGTTCTGGTTTAAAGGTTTAAGTTCCAATTCCAGTAAAATTAGTTCTGTGGTCACAGAGGAGTCCTTGAATCCCAGCCTCATTCTCTCATATGATTCTAATAAAGGTCCCTCCTAGAATTGTCTTGAGGTATGAGTGAGACAGATCATTGTTCCTAGCTCATAGCAAACATGCAATAAAAGTTAGCTGATGTTAGCCGGTGAGGAATAAAGTGAGAGTAAAATCTAAAATCAAAACAAATGTGATCTGTTGGCCTCCCTGAGAAGCATGTTCTGAGATGTAGTGTGGTATGCAGGAGGGTTGTGAAGAAATTGCTGTGTGGTCAATATCAGTGGAAGCAAGGGAATCAAAAAGAAAGTGTCTTTGTGGTGTAGTTCAATGACAAACAATCCCCAAAACTGCCTGGAGCTCTAACGCCCTTTCAGAACACCCCCATCTGGGTGAGAAATCTAGTTTCTTACAATCTAAGTGGACCATGGATCAGGAAAAGCTGGTCTTGGGGGGAGGGGCTTGCCTCAGATAAAGCAACTCTCTGTGATCCTAGGAGCTTTTCAAGGAGTCACCAACACTTCCAGCAATCAGAACATGACCCTCATTTAAGGCAAACTGAGTAGCATACACAGTGTCTTCCAGACAACAACTACCATGGCAATAAATATGTAAATAAATAGTCAAAAAGTGAAACAAAGCAAAAACCTTCCTGTGACCCTCTAGGAAGAAACAGAAAGTCTGCAGACATCAACCAAATCTAGTCATTTATCCATTCATCATTTTTTAATGCCTGCCATATGTCAAGCCCTGAGGTGAGGAGCTTATGAAGCAGGTGCTGTGTCTATAGCAATCACAATAATGATGTTTTCTCTTTACTGTTTCTAAGAGATGAAAATAAAGATAGGGAAACAGAGGAGATATCAAATCACTTGAAGCCAGGATATATTCTCAAGTGATCTGTCACTTGTCAACCCAGTATGAAAAGGTGTTAATTTAAATGAAGATAGAGGCAAAGCATTTTCTTCCCATAGCAATATATCAAGCTGTTCTCCTGGTGACCTAGCAGGGTTGGCAAACTGTGTACACTGCACAAAATTGAATTCCCAGGTTTGGGGAAGCCTAGGCCAGCTCATGGTACATGAGGATTTATTGCTTTACTCACTTAAAATGCCTCCCACTAAATTTGTTGCACCCTTCTTCCCCTGTCTATGGCCCCAAGTTAAGAACAGCCAGAGCAGAGCAAAGGTTAACAACACAGAAAATAAAACAGAGCAGCCCCACGAAGATAGGCTCCTGCTTCACGGCAGCAACAGAGACAAGTTCTTCCCACCCCTCAAATGCTTGACTGTGACCCCTTCTCCCCATTAGTACCTTAAGACCTTAGGACCTGTCACACGCTGCAACTCTATTGTGTCTTCTTTATCTTGTCACATGATGGAAACCTGACCTCCCCTCAAGCATTGTTCTTTAGCTTAATGCTCACTTTGCCATTGAATTCATCACTATATGTGGATAAGGTTCAGAACATGACCATCCATAATTACAGTGAAAGCCTAGACTATATATCTCCTCTATCTGTGCCTCTTTAACATATGATCATTTGAGCTGGGTATTTTTTAAATTTTCTTTATTTAAAAATGTTTAACATACCCACAACTGTTCTCTCTCCTTCCCATCTTCTCAGTCATCCTCCAGCTTCCCTCCACCTCATCCTCTCATCCATTCCTCAGAGAGGGTAAGGACTCCTAGAGTGAGTCAAAGCAGTCTGACATATCCAGTTGAGGTAGGTCCAAGCCCCTCCATCCGGTATTGAGGCTGAGCAAGGTGTTCCTTTGTAGGGAATGGGTTCCAAGATGTCAGTTCATGTACTAGAAATAAATTCTGGTCCCACTGCCAGAGGCCCCACAAATGCCCATGTCATTAAACTGTCGTTCACACTCAGGGGCCTTATGAATTGGTTATTTTTAAAGAAGAATCTCTGAAAGGATGAGGGGATAGCCTGGGAAATATCTGGGAAATGATGGCATTTAAGCCTGAAGTATAGGACAACTCTGTGGCGTGCTCATGATATTTCTCCTTTTTTGAGACATCCCTAAATAGTGGTACATGTTTATGTGTAGCTCAACTTTCCCTAGTTTAAGTTACCTAGGGCCAACCACAGGACAAAAACTGTTACACAGAAAATTGTAGAAGTATTTCCTGGTGAGTTACCCTCTTCTCAGCCAGTCAGCCAGCCAGGACAGCTAGGACAACCCCCAGGTCCGGGCAACAGGGCATAAAACGTGCCTCCCAAATCCATCACAGCTCCAGATGCAGGTAAGCAAGCAGGACCCTGTATACAAGCCTGACTGTCAACACCCCTCATTGGACAATCTACCTCATAAGCCTCAATCCTTTCCCTAAATCCACCAATCCCTCAACCTCATCTGCTTCCTGAGACATAGCCTCTGAAGAGCCTCATCATAAAAGTGGCTTCCTGAGACACAAATCCTGGAGAGCTGTTTCATAAGAGGTCCAGCTGCAGATTTCAATTGCTCCCTGAGACACAGACTCCACTGCATCCAATTTTTTCAAGAGTTCCAATTGCACCAAGAGCACCTAGTGGGTCAAAACAGCTCCCTGAAACAGACGACGATGTTTGCATTGATCAGAGAAAAAGATGGATAGATGCCAGTGCAAAAACACCTTCAACAACATAAAGAACAATATGACACCACTAGACCTAGTGGTTCTACAACACAAAGACCTGAACATTCTAATATTAAAAAGCAGAGGAAAACAGACTTTAAAATATTTTTTAAAGATGATAGAAGCCTTTAAAGAGGAAATTTTTAAAAAATGAAGAATTTCCTTAAGGAAATAGAAGAAAAGAAAAGCAAAAAATTGGAAAAAGACAACAAATCTCTTAAAAAAAGGACTAGAGAACCAAGAAAAGGCAATTAAACAGGTGAAAGAAACAGTTCAAGACTTAAAAACTGTGGAAGAAGCAATAAAGAAGACACAAACAGAGGGAATTTGGGAAATGTAAAATATGAGAAAATGAACAGGAACCACAAATGCAAGTATAACTAACAGAACGAAAGAGATGGAAGAGAGAGTCTCTGGTATGGAAGATACAATAGAGGAAATAAATTCATCAGTCAAATAAACCTCTAAAGTTAAAATAATCATACCACAAAACATCCAGGAAATCAGGGACACCATGAAAAGACCAAACCTAAGAACAGGAATAGAAGGCGGCAAAGAACACCAGCTCAAAGGCAGAGAAAATTTATCCAACAAAATCATGGAAGAAAACTTTCCCAACCTAAAAAAGAAATGCCTATGAAGATACAAGAAGTTTACAGAACACCAAATAGACTAAACCCCCTAAAAAGAAGTCTGCTCTCCACATAATAATTAATCCACTAAACCTACAGAACAAAGAAAAAATACTAAGAGCTACAAAGGAAAAAGACCAAATAACTTATAAAAGCAGACCCATCAGAATAACACCTGACTTCTCAATAGAGATTATGAAACCTAGAAAGTCCTGGACAAATGTTATAAGGACACTCACTAAAAGACCACAGATGCCCACCCAGACTACTACACTCAGCAAAACTCTCAATCACTATACACAGAGGAAACAAGATATTTCATGACAAAACCAGATTTGAACAATATTTATTCACAACTCCAGCCCTACAGAAAGCATTAAAAGTAAAACTCCAACCTCAAAAAGCTAGACACACCCATAAAACCACAGTAAATAGATAGTCCCCAGAAGGAAACACCCCAAAGAAGGGAAACACACATACACACTGCCACAAAAAAAAAACAGTAATTAACAATTACTGGTCATTAATATCAATGGACTCAATCCACCTATAAAAATTCACAGGCTAACATAATTGATATAAAAACAGATAAATCTTTCTGCTGCATACAAGAAACACACCTCAATTTCAAAGACAGACACTGCCTCAGAGAAGGGACTGGGAAAAGACTTTTCAATTAAATGGACCTAAGAAACAAGCTAGTGTAGTCATCCTAAATCTTAAAAAATAAATAAATAAACTTCAAACTAAATTTAATCAAATGAGATCAGGAAGGACATGATGTGGGAGTGCATTTATGTATGCTGTGAATCTCAATCAAATAAAGGAGCTGTTTTGGGCCATGACAGGCACCATAGAAGAAGTAGGAGAAGGAATCAGAATAGGCAGGAAAGGAAGGGTGGAGTCAGGGGCAGATCGAGCTGAAGCTGCCCAAGGAGCAACATGTAGGAGCACAGGTGAGCCACGGGCCACATGGTAAACAGATTAATAGAAATGGGTTGATTTAAGATGTAAGAGCTAGCTAGCAATGTGCCTGAGCCATAGGCCAAACAGCATGAAGTTAGTATAAGTGTCTGAGTCATTTCTGGGGACCTGAGCGGCGGGTGGCTAAGGGGTCTTGGGCAGCAGGTCTGTGGGTCTCAGATCTCTAGCCGCCCTGGACCTAGAAACCCCAGTACTACAAGGACATTACTTATTCATCTCAGGAAAAATCCATCAAGATAAAATCTCAATCCTGAACATTTATGCCCCCAATACAAGGGCACCCACATATGTAAAAGAAACATTGCTAAAGCTTAAAGCTCACATCAAACCCCATACACTAATAGTCTGAGATTTCAATACCCCATTCTCGCCAATGGATAGGTCTATCAGACAGAAACTTAACAGAGAAATAAAGGAGCTAACAGACATTATGGACTCAAATGGACTTAACAGATATATACAGAACATTCCACCCAAACACCAAAGACTATACCTTTTTCTCAGCATCCCATGGAATGTTCTCTAAAACTGACCACATACTCAGTCATAAAATAAAAATGAATAGATACAAAAAATGAGAATAACTCCTTGTATCCTACCAGATCACCATGGACTAAAGTTAGTGTTCAACAGTAACTAAAACCACAGAAAACCTACAAACTCATGGAGACTGAACATCTCTCAATTGAACCACCTCTGTGTCAAACAAGAAGTAAAGAAAGAAATTAAAGACTTTCTATAATTCAATGAAAATGACTCCACAACACACCCAAACTTATGAGACGCAATGAAAGTAGTGCTAAGAGGAAAGTTCACAGCATTAAGTGCCTACATAAAAAAATTGGAGAAATCTCACACTTTCAGTATAGCTGAAAGCTCTAAAGCAGTTAGAGGTAAACTCACCTGGAGTGGAAGGCAGGGAATAGTTAAACTCAGGCTGAAATCAATAAAAATTGAAACAAAGAAAACATGCAAATAACCAATAAAAAAAAAGTTTGTTCTTTGCAAAAGTCAACATGACAGATAAATCCATATCAAAACTAACTAAAGGCTGCAAGAAAGAGTATCTAAATTAACAAAATCAAAAATGAAAAGGGGGATATAACAACAGACACTGAGGAAATCCAGAGAATCATTAGGGCATACTTCAAAACCCTGTACTCAACAAAGTTAGAAAACCAAAAAGAAATCAACAGTTTTCTGGACAAGTACTACTTACCAAAATTAAATCAAGACCAGATAAATTACCTAAGTAGACCTATTTCCTTGAAGAAATAGAAGCAGTTATTAAAATTCTCCCAAACAAAAAAAGCCCAGAGCCAGACGGTTTCAGTGCAGAGTTATACTGGAACTTCAAAGAACTAATACCAATATTTCTCATATTGTTCCAAACAATAGAAACTGGGAGAACATTTCCACACTTTTTTATGAGGCTACAGTCACCCTGATATCCAAAACTGCACAAAGATGTGACAAAGAGAATTGCAGACCAATTTCTCTCACAAACATTGATGCTAAAATGCTGGAAAACTGAATTTTAGAAGATATCAGAAAAAAATCATCCACCATGATCAAGTAGGCTTCATCTCTGGGATACAGGGATGGTTCAACATATGAAAAATTGTCAGTGTCGCCCATCATATAAAAACACATGATCCCCTCATTAGATAATGAAAAAGCCGTTGACAAAATCTAACACCCCTTCATGATAAAGGTACTGGAGAGATGAGGGATATAGAAGAAATACATAAACATAATAAAAGCAATATACAGCAAGCCAACAGCCAACATCAAATGAAATGGGGAAAGAAAAAAACTCAAAGAAATACCACTAAAATCAGGAACAAGACAAAGATGTTACTACCCCCCATATCTATTCAATGTAGTTCTCAAAGTCCTAGCTAGAGCAATAAGACAACAAAAGGAGATCCAGGGCATACAAATTGGAAAGGAAGAAATCAAATTATCTCTATTTGCAGATTATATGATCGTGTATACATAGGAGACCCCAAAATTCTACCAGGGAACTCCTAAAGTTGATAAACACCTACAGCAATGTAGCAGGATACAAAATTAACTAAAAAGAAAAAAATCAATATCCTCCTATACACAAATGATAAAAGATCTGAAAAAGAAATAGGGAAACAGCACCCTTTATAATAACTGTAAATAACATCAAATATCTTGGGGTAACTCTAACTAAAGAAGTGAAAGACCTGTTGAAAAGAACTTTAAGTCATTGAAGAAAGAAATTAAAGAAGATATCAGAAAATGGAAAGATCTCCCATGCTCTTGAATAGGTAGGATCACATAGTAAAAATGGCAATCTTCAGATTCAGTGTAATCACCATCAAAATCCCAACACAATTCTTCACAGACCTTAAAAAGAAGGTCTCAACTTCATATGGAAAACCAAAAAAGTCCAAGATTTCCCAAAAAAAAAAATCCTGTTCAATAATAGAACTTCTATACAATAGAGCTACAGTAATTAAAAACCAGCTTGGTACTGGCATAAAAACAGACTCAATGCAATCAAAATGAAGATCCTGATATTAATCCACACACCTATAAACACTTGATTTTTTTTCTTTTACAAAGAGGCCAAAAATATACAATGGAAGAAAGAGTATCTTCAATAAATGGTGCTGGCATAACTGGATGGTAGTATTTTGAAGAATGCAAATAGATCCATATCTAACACCCTGCACAAAATTCAAATCCAAATGGATCAAAATTTTCAACATAAACCCAGTTACACTAAACCTGATAGGAAAAACAGTGGGAAATACCCTGGAATGAATTGACACAGGAGACCACTTTCTAAATAAAACACCAGTAGCACAGACACCAAGTGCAACCTCATGAAACTGAGGAGTTTCTGTAAGGCAAAGGACACAGTCAATAAAACAAAACGACAGCCTAAAGAATGAAAAAAAGATTTTCACCAAATCTACACAACCCGACATCAAACAGAGGACTGGTCTCCAAAATATACAGAGAATTCAAGAAACTAGAGGCCAAAAGTTGAAGAACCCAATTGGAAAATGGGGTTCAGAGCTAAAAAGGGAATTCTCAACAGAAGAACTCCAAATGGCTGAAAGACATTTAAAGAACTGCTCAACATCTTTAGCCATCAGAGAAATGCAAATCATAACAACTCTGAGATAACATCTTACACCTGTCAGAATGGATAAGATCCAAAACACAGATGAAAACCTATGCTGGAGGGGATGTGGATTAAGGGGAACACTCCTCCATTGCTGGTGGGAGTATAAACTTATACAGTATGGTGGTTCCTTAGAAAACTGGGAATTATTCTACCCAATGATCCAGCAATACCACTATTGGGCATATACCCAAGGGATGCACATTTTTACCTCAAGGGCATTACTCAACTATGGTCATAGCAACATTATTTGCAATAGCCAGCACCTGAGAACAACCAAATGCCCATCAGCTGAAGAATTGTGGTACATTTACACAATGGAGTACTACCCAGAAGAATAAAAATTACATCCTGAAATTTACAGGCAAATGGATAGATCTGGAGAGTATCATCCTGAGTAAGGTAACACAGACCCAGAAAGGGAGACATGAAATCCACTCATAAATGGATTTTAGATGTAAAGCTAAGGATAACCAGTCTATAATCCACAACCCCCAAGCAGCTATATAACAGAAGGAACTTAAGAGAAACATCCATAGATCTTCCTAAGTAGGAGAAATACAGATCTCCTGAGTAAATTGAGATCATATAAAGGGGAGGGAGTAAGAGGAGGTGAGAAGAGAACATGAGAAAATGGGATGGTTGAGTCAGGGAAGTAACAGAGAAGAAGAAAGAAATGTATATGTTGATAGAGGAGCCATTGTGAGGTTAGAGAGAAACCTGGTGCTAGGGACACATCCAAGAACCCACAAGATGACCCAGGCTAGGACTCCAAGCAATAGTAGAGAGGTGCCAAAACTGGCTTTCCTCTATAATTAAAGTAATGACTACCTAATTACCATTATAGATCCTTCATCCAGCAACTGATGGAAGCAGATAGAGATCCATAGCTAAGCACCAGTCCAGCTGTAGAGATGGGGGAGATATTATATGAACAAAGAGATCAGGATTATGAGGAGGAGACCCACAGAGATGGCTATTGGGAGCTCACTATGAAATGACAGCTGAGGAAGCTTAATTGAAAAAACTAAGCCGTCCAAATGTAGATGGCAGTCAAACCGTATGGGCAGTTTGTGAAGCCTCTTACAGTCAGACCAAAATTTATTCCTTGTACAAATGAGCTAGCTTCTTGGAGTCCACTCCCTACAGAGGAATACCTTACTCAGCCTTGATACTGGTGGGGGGGTCCTACCTCAACTGGATATACCAAATTGACTCACCTTGGGACTCCTTACCCTCCCTAGGGAATGGATGGGGGGATGGGATGGGGAGAGGCTGGGGGAGGACTGGAAAGAGGGGAGGGAGGGGGCCAGTGGTGGATATCGAGAAAGAATTTTTAAATAAAATAATAATAATTCCTAAATTTTCAAGTATTCACTTCTCAAAGAAGCATAAGGAAATCTCCCTTCTTCTCTATCTCAGGCAGTACATAAATTTTATCTTTGTCCAGTCTATCTCCACTTTACACGATACCTACTTGAGTGTGCCTTCACCAGCAGTCTCCTCCTATTCACCTCCCAAGTAAAGAGGACCACAATAGACAAAAGCGCAATTAATCACTGACTTTATTGTGGGTTACCTACAGGAGCATGGGAGAGTGATGACTATAGAATTAAGACAAGGTGCCAACAGCCACACTACCCAGGAGTGTAGTGATTGTGAAGTACTTACACATCCCTGAGTAGAGGTGATGCCTTATGAGCACTCTTTCCTTCCTCTTGATATGAGACAGTGTTAATGGGCTCAGTCTTGGAAGAATTGTGTGGGGTGATCACATAAAACTGTCATGTCAGTTTTAGTGCTTTTGTGGAAGTAACCCTTCTTTTACTTAGTCTGGGAGACCCTTCAAAGTATTTCTTATAAACAAAAAAATAGAGGTTCTCAACAGCACTAGACATGGTGGTTCATGCTTATTATCTTTTCACGTAGGAGGTGGGGGCTGGTGGATAGAACTCTTAGTTCAAAGCCAATCTGAGCTACATAGTGAATTCCAGGCCAGCCTGGGTTACATGAGACATACATAGACAGACAGACAGACAGACAGACAGACAGACAGACAGATAGACAGACAGACAGACGACTCTCAGGCCAGTAAGATGGTCCACTGGATAAAGGCACTTACCACCAAGTCCAACCTGAATTCAGTCCCCAAGATCCACATAGTGGAAGAAAAGAACTGACCGTACAAGCTGTCCTTTAACCTCACATATGCACCATGGCATACACACACATATACACACATACGTGTGCACATACATACACAAATAAGTGTAATAACTTCTTTTTAATTCTCAACTAAATAAGTAAATATAATATCCTAATATCAAGACCTATGATAAGAACAAATCTTCTGAAAAGTGAGAAGAAAACTTAAAAGTCTATGATAGTTTTGCTATTACATCTTGGTATCCATGGTTACAGCATAGTGAGTGCTTCCTTGATATAAAAAGGCATTGAATTTGTGGGTTAAAGGTACAAGTACAAAACCTATCCTAACTAATGTAACAGATTGCGTGCAAAACCACTGACATCATGTGAAAACTTTGGCAAGTCCTCTGTAATATATAACACTAATGGCTATTTTTAAAACTTTTTATATTTTATTACTATTATTCTATTTATTATTTATTGTTGCTAAGATATTACTATGTGACAACTTTACTGAGTTAAGCTTTGTCACAGTATATTTGTGTGAGAGACAGAATATATGTGGTAGTCTGAATGAGAACAGCCCCCACAGGCTCACATATTTGAAGGGTTAATTGCCAGAGAGTGGAGCTATTTGAAAGGATTACAAGGACTAGGAGGTGTGGTCTTGTTGGAAGAGCATGTTATTAGGAGTAGGCTTTGAGGTTTCAAAAGCCTATGTTCCAGGATGTGACTCTCAGACACTTCTCCAGCACCAAGTCCACCTGTGTACCACCATGTTCCCTGCCATGATGATAATGAACTAAACTTTTAGAACTGTAAGCAAGCCCCAGTTAAATATCTCTCTTCTAAGGGCTGTCTTTGTCATGATGTCTCTTCGCAGCAACAGAGCAGTGACTAAGATAACATTGTATAGAGGATTTATATACAGGTATGTACTTGCATTCTGGCAACATATCCCTTGAGATTAAAAGGGAGACAACTGAATCTCCAATGTAGAGAGAAGATATTCATGTTACAAGATTTCTGTTTTTCCCTTGTTGACTTATTTTGTTACAGAGAATTTCAGCTAAGAACTAGAGACGGGGTAGAGACTGTAGTGTCTTGTGGAGCCAGTGAGATTCTTTCCTCGCAGCTAATACTTTGCATATTACCTGCTCTGTTTCACAACTGGTCAAGAAGTAGGCATCAAAGACATGATCACTCCATTCTAGAGACAAAGACTTCAAGATTTAGAAAGCTGAGATAGCTTGCCCTGTCACAAAACAAATTAAGCCGGGTCCTCTGAGCCACAAATGGGACCTAAGCATGTCTCACCATCTCTCAGTCACAGGAAACAGACATTGGAAGTAGACCTGAAATTTTATCTATTGAGGTCAGAGTAGGGAGCAATTACTGAAGAACACAGTGGAGACACTAAGGAGGCTCACATTCACATTTCTGTATAAGTCTATTATCCAGTTTTAGAATATCTATGAAGTGAAAGGTATCTTTTTCCCTCTTGGTATTCCCATTATGTTAAAGAAATGAATTAAAATTTTAGAATTAAAAAAACTATTGTTTTTTTAGCCTTACTATTCCAAGTGAATTTGAGAAATTATGGCTTTCCAAACCTTGTCAGTTAAAATTCCCATTTTAAGTTTTCCCAGGCAGCCTTTTAAGAATGAGTATTTGGCAAGTAGTCATTATGCACCTACAATTTGTCTTGACATTTCCTGTCCACCACCCCCGAGCCACTCCTGAGCACCGCCCCCCGGGGGGGCTGCAAGTGCTGTGCTAAATGCTGAGGACAGCAATGAAGCAGATTCAGAGGAGCACACACTTCAGGATTCACAGTCATTGCTCTTTGTGACTCTGCTGGTGGGCGCTTAAAACAGCACAGCCTATGGGAAGGCAAGTCGCAGTAGCTGTCAGACTTGTAAATGCAGGTAACATCAGATCCAAGAGAAATAACAGTTACAGAAAAAGCCAAACTATAACAGAGACACTAAAAACAAGGGCACAGAGTTTTAAATGTTGTAGATATGAAGATAATCATGGCAACATTGTTAAGAATATAAAAAAATGGAGGAGGAGAGAAAGAAGAAAGAAGGGGAAGTAGTAGGGGGACATAGAAAGAACTAGAAAAGGGGGCATGGAGGTAAATCTGATAAAAATACATCAATCAGAGGGAGGGAGGGAGGGGGAGAGGGGGAGAGGGAAAGAGGAAAGGAGGAGAGAGGGAGGGAGGGAGGGGGAGAGGAAGGGAGGGAGGGGGAGAGGAAGGGAGGGAGGGGGAGAGGAAGGGAGGGAGGGGGAGAGGAAGGGAGGGAGGGGGAGAGGAAGGGAGGGAGGGAGGCAGGGGAAATTTCTTTAAAGATGAAGCCTCTGAGAGAATTTTTAGCTCCAGTAGATGGTTATACATCCATGCAAAACTAAGTTAACTCTGTTTTCTTAAAGAGTACATAGGGATGGAGAGATGGCTTAATGGTTAAGAGCACTTGCTGGTCTTACAACCTGAGTTTACTTCCCAGCACCCAGATCAAGCTGCTCATAGCTGCTTGTAACTCAAGTTCCATGGAATCTGGGGCCCTCTTGTGGCCTCCATGAGCACCTGCATGCACATGCACATAAACACAGGCAATCTTGAAGAGCCCATGACGTTTGGAGGGAAGGTGGTGGGGACAAAGGAGAACTAGAAAGGAGGAGATGGCAGCAAATTTGATCATACAATTATATGTATGTATGAAATTCTAAAAATAATTTAAAGAAGACAAATGGGCACTTTTTTTAATGTTGAACAGTTTGGGTATCCAGCCATTCATGAATTGGCACTACATAAGGGGTGCCAGAACAAACTTCTATAAAGCAAAGAAATACTTGGTGAAAGTGAAACGTGCCTGGCTAGCCATTAGTTAATGGTTGGAACTGGTTAAGCTTTAGTTTGAGGATTACTTTACTTTCCTGGGAACCCTGGGTTCTGAAATTCTCTCCACCTAATGGCCTTCAACTGTATTGTGGGGGCAGGGGTTCGGGATAGGGTTTCTATGTGATACAATCCTAGTTGTCTTGGAACTCATTGTGTAGACGAGGTTGGCCTCAAACTCACAGAAATCTACCTGGCCCTGCCTCTCAAATGCTGAGATTAAGAGCATGTGCCACCACCACCTAGCCTCTAGGTGTATTTTTAATAACGAGGAAGGGAAGAAAAAAGGAAAAATTTAAGTGTCCTGCTGAAGAAATGTGGGTGTAAACATTATAACATAGCCAACTACAATGGCTCATATCTATAATTCCAACTCTCAAGAATAAACCATGAATTTGAGCCAGCCCATTCTACATAGTGACACGCTATCTTTTAAAAAAAAAAGGGGGGGGGGAATTGGGGTTAAAGTGATGGAATGGCTTTTAAAAGCACTTACTGCTCTAACAGAAGACCTGGATTCAATTCCCAACACTCACACAGCAGCTCACAACCACCCATAAATCCACTTCTAAAGAATCCAATACTTTGCCCTCACTCCTCAGGCGTTACACACATATGGTGCACATACCTACATGCAGGCAAAATATTTATACGAAAGTCTTTTTCAAACAACAAATAATAAAATTCATGGTGCTATACAATTCTAGACAATCAATTCATGTGTTAATAGCTCTTTCCTATCACAAAAAAAATATTCTAAAGCTTGTCAAGTGGAAACAAGTAGGAAAGTGTACATGTTATATGTGCTTATTATGAGAAAATGAATGTTTTTATATCTATATAGGCACATAAATGTATCTCTATTTAAAGGCAAATAAAAAAATCGAGAAAGTAACAGACCAAACTGTTACCAGTGGATATCTCTGAGAGAAGAAATGGAAGTATCTGTAACTGATAAATTTCTGAACTATTTACAATTACTATTACTATGTGTCACTTTGAAATGATAATTTAACAAAATAAGAATGTTAATGGCTATGACAGAGAAAAGTGAGAGTTATTCCTGAGTGCTAAGAAGGAATTAGCCATCCTTTATTTCTTGTCTCCTAACCTGCTTTCACTCTCCACCCACGTCACAGCAAGATCCCATCTAATGGCAGAAGTGGTCACTGAAGACATCTGACCACAGGAAAACACACTTTCCTGAGAAGAAAGATGAATGTGATGCATCTTGCAGTATGTGTAATTACAAACTGGGGTTCTTGGGACCCCCGTATCCTCAGGGGATGTTGAGGATGAGTGAGACAAGTAAGGACAGGGGTTCTAATTCCATGTGTGCGTTCCCAGTTACGAAACACTGTTCTTTCATCTCTTATAACCTCATCGGAATTCCATCTTGAGCCTCAGTTCTATCAAAATGCTATGAACTTATTCTCAGTAAAGGGGAGGGGAAAGCTGAAGGCTGACTGGGAGGAATTTGGAGAGGGAAAGGAGGGGGAGAAGGGGGACACATGGAAAAAAAGACTTTTTGTATATAAATAAAAAAGAGATGAAAAATAAAATGGCAAAGAAATGCAAAATGAACAGCTGGGTGATGGTGGCATATTTCTGTAATCCCAGCACTCAGGAGACAGAGGCAGGAAGATCTCTCAGCTTGAGGTCATCCTGGTTTACATAGTGAGTTCGTGTGTGTGTGTATGTGTGTGTGTGTGTGTGTGTGTGTGTGTGTGTGTGTGTAAAAAATAACCATCTGCTGAACCTATCCCACAACTTCTAAACACACTTACACGTGGAACACCAGGATTACATTAAAACTCAGCAAAGGAAAGTTCTTTGGAAATAAATGTGCCGGGAGAGACAATTTAGGGCGACTGTAAGATGTTCTGATGCCCACCAACTAACCACAAAACCTTTGACCTACAATTTGTCTTGCCTACACAGTGTTCTGGAACCAGAGACTACTAGAATTATCATCAAAAAAGACCAGAAAGCCTTCATTCAGCAACTGATGGGAGCAGATGCAAAGTCCCTTAGCCAAAAATTAGGCAAAGCTCGGAGAGTCCTGTGCAGGATGGAGGAAGAATTGGGGAACTAGAGGGGTCAGGAAACTAGAACACAGACCACAGAAGCAACCAGAATTCATGGGAACCCACATAGATTAGGGAGCCTGTGGGGTCTGACATAGGTTTTCCACATATATGGTATGGTGGGGTAGCTTGGTGTTCTCGTGGAAATTTCTGGCAGTAGAAGCAGGGGCTATTTCTGACTCTTTTGCCTGCTTATGGGACTCTTTTCCTCCCACTGGGTTGCCTTGTCCAGCCTTGATGTGGTGGTGTGTGCCTAGTGTTACTGTGATTTGTTATGCTGTATTTGTTTGTTGTCACTGAAGGGCCTACTCTTTTCTGAGGGGAGGCAGAAGCAAGGTGGACCTGCAGAAGATGGAAGATGGGAGAGAGAAACTGTGGTTGGTGTGTAATACGAGAAAATAATAGACATTTGTCAACAATGGTAAGGCAGGCTTACCATTCAGGAGAATTGCTGCAAACGGGTTTTGCAGCAAGGAAGAGATATGGCTTCAGGCCAAGGCAAACAAGGATTGCCAGGGATTTATAGCCATTGTAGCAAGGCGAGAGTCAGTAAATGAAAAAAAAAAAAAATCACTTAAAGGAAATGGCAAGGCTATGAGGATATGCTAAACTAAATTAACAGAAACTTTTCCCAGAAACAGGACTAAGCTCTAGGCCAGCCCTGTGAAGACCTAGAGGGATCTGACTGTAGTTAGCTCAGGTATCTCTCAAACAACTGACTTCTGAGCCCAGCTCACTTCTGAATGAAGAAGCCCCTGTGTTAGCTAGGTAGGATGTCATCTCTAGAAGAGTTGATTAACAGGTCCAAAAAACAGCACATGAAACAGAACAGGGATCTGGAAACGTGGCTCAGTTGGTAGAGTGCTTGTCTACAGTGCAAAAAATCCCTAGGCTTTGATCCCTCAACATGCATAAACCTAAGTGTGATATCACATCCCAACACTTAGGAGGTGAATGCAGCAGGATCAAAAGTTCAAGGCCATTCTTGGCTATATAGTAAGCTTGATGCCAGTCTGGGCTACATGAGAGCCTGTCTTAACAAGTGTGTGTGTGTGTGTGTGTGTGTGTGTGTGTGTGTGTGTGTGTGTGTGTGTGAATAAATAAATAAGAATAGGTGGTGATGGTCACTTGAGCTAGGTAATCTCAGGGCCTTGTGGGGGGCAGTACAAAGATAGTCTGTGGTGGTGGACTCCAGTAGGTCAGCTGAAACTTGCCGGAAGGGCACCCTGACCAGGGAAGTATGCACAGAGAGTTAGTACTTTTCACAATTAAAATTCCGACTTTAGGAATATTTAAATCTCTCTCTATATATTCTTGCATCTTACACATTTAATTATACTGAATTCTATGTAAAATGATCTTCCAGGATAGCAAAAAAAGGAGAAATACGAGCCACACTTCCCACCAGGACTGAAGCCATTGCTGCTTTGCTCAATCTACACTTTTTCAAAAGCACGTGTCCTTGCTCAATAAAAATTTAACTCTGACTGATTCCTCTGTTACTGTGTCCAGTTGAGTTCTTTTTATGGGGGGAACACAGAACCTGAGACAGATATTGGGACTGATTGCTGCTTAGATTAACTCAAGACTGTTACAATTTGGGCCTGTCTTTTAAGACACTGATCACTCTAAGAAATGAAGGAATCAGCCAACACTCTCTCCTCTGGGAGAGAACTGCAAAGCTATGGCAAATAGTTCCTAATTTGGATACTAGGTTCCTGCAAGCTCTATGTCACATATGCTAAGACTTTGTCTGTCATACACTATTTTTTTAATTATTAATTTTATTGAAAATGTCTTTTTATCAATGTATCCCCCTGCTCCCCCTCCCTTCCTTCCTCCCAATCCTTCCCAGTCAACCTTCAGCCTCCCCACTCCCCATTCACCAGTCCCCTCCCACAAAGGGAAAGAAGTTCCAAGGTGGGTCAGCTCAGCGTGGCACATCCACTCTAGGCAAGTCCGAGTCATCCCAGTGTCAAGGCTGGGTTAGGTGCTCCTCTGCAGGGAATGGACTCCAGGGTGCCAGCCTATGAACAGGAACACAGTCTGATCCCACCCCTCAAAGCTCCACATACTGCACATGCCAATTGACAGTTGCCTACCCTTGGAGGGCCTAACTCTTTTCCCCCATGGTTCTCCAGTGGCTATTCTTGATTCAGTGAGCCCCTCAGAGCTCCAGCTAGCCATCAATGTGGGAATTTTCCTAATAATCCCTATCCCCTTGCTCATACAAACTCTCATTCCCTGCTCATGGCTGGACCAGGAGCTTGGCCCAGTGCTCAGCCATAGATCTCTGCCTCCATCTCTATTCTTTGTTGGATGTAAGTTTTGTGGTAGCATTTAGGATGGTTATTCATTTAATTCTAGGGAAAGTCCTGCTTTAGGTACCCCCTCCACTATTGTTTGGAGACCTAGCCAGAAATATCCTGTGAGTTCTTGGAGGTTTCCCTAGCACCCAGTCTTCTTCCAACCCCACACTGGCTTCCTCTATCAAGATATTCATCTTTTTCTATCTCCCTCTTTGCTCCTTTCTCTCAACCAACCATCTCATTCTTTCAAGATTTGTTCTGAACTCTTCTTGGTTGCAATCCATTATGACCCCAATTTGCTTCTCTATTTTCTCTTCTTAAGGGAATCTCTGGATATCTCTCTTAAGTTCCTTCTGATCCCAAGCTGTTCAGGGGTTGTGGTTTGCAGCTTGGGTATTCTTTGCTTTTTGTCTAAAATCTACATAGGAGATCCTGAGTACATCCCCTGCCTATCTTTCTGAGCTTGTGATACCTTGCTGAGGAAGATGTTCTCCAAATCCATCCATTTGCCTTCAAATTTTCGTGCTGAGTAGTGCTTCATTGTGTACCACAGTTTGTTAATCCATTCTTCAGTTGAGGGGCACCTAGGTTGTTTCCAGGTTCTTGCTATTATGAATAGTCTGCTGTGAATATAGTTGAGAGAAGGCCTTTAGGGTATGAATGTGCATCCTTGGGTATATGCCCAATATTGGTATCGCTGGATCCATAAGGAGATTGATTGCCAGTTTTCTGAGGAACTATCATACTGCATTCCAGAGTGACTGTACAAGTTTACACTCCCACTATTAATGGAGGAGTGTTCCCCTTGCTCTATGTTTTGTATCTTATCCATTCTGACAGGTGTAAGATGATATCTCAAAGTTGTTTTGATATGCATTTCTCTGATGACTAAAGATATTGAGCAATTTTTAAGTGCCTTTCAGCCATTTGTAATTCTTCTCTTGAGAATTCCATCTTTAGCTCTGATCCACATATTTTATTTAATTGGGTTATTTAGAGTTTGGGGGCTCTGGTTTCTTGAGTACTCTATATATTTTAGAGATTAGTCCTCTGTCAGATGTAGGGTTGCTGAAGATCTTTTCCCATTCTGTAGGCTGTTGTTTTGTCTTATTGACTGTGTCCTTTGCCTTACAGAAGCTTCTCAGTTTCAGGAGGTCCCACTTATTGATTGTTGTTCTTAGTGTCTGTGCTGCTGGTTATATTTAGGAAGTGGTCACCTGTGCCAATGTGTTGGAGGGTATTTCCCACTTTCTTTTCTAATAAGTTCAGTGCATCTGGGTTTATGTTGAGGTCTTTGATCCAGTTGGATTTGAGTTTTGTGCAGGGTGATAGATATGGATCTATTTGCATTTTTCTACATACGACCATCCAGTTATGCAAACACCATTTGTTGAAGATACATACTACCTTTTTTTCCATTGAATATTTTCTGCATTTTTGTCAAAAGCAGGTGTTCATAGGTATATGGGTTAATGTTGGGGTCTTCGATTTGACTTCATTGATCCACAAGTCTGGTTTTATGCCAGGACCAGGCTGTTTTTTACTACTGTAGCTCTGTAGTATAGCTTGGAGTCAGGGATGGTGACGCCTCCTGAAGTTCTCTTATTGAGCAGGATTGTTTTGGCATATGTTATTTCATATGAAGTTGAGTATTGATCTGTAAAAACTTGTGTTGGGATTTTGATGGGGATTACAATGAATCTGTAGATTGCTTTTGGTAAAATTGCCATTTTTACTATGTTGATCCTACCTATCAGGAGCATGGGAGATCTTTCCATTTTCTGATATTTTCTTCAGTTTCTTTCTTCTGTGACTTAAAGTTTTGTCAAATAGATCTGCTACTTCTTGGGTTAGAATTAGGCCAAGATATTAAATGCCATCTGCAGCTATTATAAAGGTGATCTTTCCCTTATTTCCTTTTCAGCCCTTTTATCCTTAGTGTATAGGAAGGATGTTGATTTTTTTTTTTTTAGTTAATCTTGTATCCTGCTACATAAGGCGTCTATTAGTGTGGGAGTTCCCTGGTAGAATTTTGGGGGTCACTTATGTATATGATCATATCATCTGCAAATGGTGATAGTTTGACTTCTTCCTTTCCAATTTGTGTCCCCTTAATCTCCTTTTGTTCTCTTATTGCTTTAGCTAAAACTTCAAGGACTCTATTGAATAGATAAGGAGAGAGAGGACAGCCTTGTCTTGTTCCTGATTTTAGTGGGATTTCTTTGAGTGTTTCTCCATTTATTATAATGTTGGCTGTTGGCTTGCTGTATATCGCCTTTATTATATTTAGGTATTTCCCCTGTATTCCTGATCTCTCCAGGACTTTTATCATGAAGGAGTGTTGGATTTTGTCAAAGACTTTTTAAGCATCTAAGATGATGATCTTATGGGTTTTTTTCTCTCAGTTTCTTTATATGATGGATGACATTCACAGTTATTCATATGTTGACATCCCTGCATCTCTAGAATGAAGCTTACTTGATTGTGGTGGGTGATTTTTTGATATGTTTTTGGGATTTGATTTGCCTGAATTTTATTGAGTATGTTTGCATCAATGTTCATGAGAGATATTTATCTGTAATTCTCCTTCTTTGTTGAATCTTTGAGTGGCTTGAGGATCAGGGTGATTGTGACCTCATAAAAAGAATTCGGCAATGTTCCGTCAGCTTCTCCTTTATGGAACAGTTTGAGGAGTATTGGTATTAGTTCTTCTTTGAATGTCTGGTAGAACTCTGCACTGAAACCTTCTTTCTACTCCTGGGCTTTTTTTTTTTTAACTTGGGAGACTCTTAATAACAGCTTCAATCTACTTTGGGCATATATCTCTGTTTAGATCTTTAATTTGATCTTGGTTTAATTTTGGTAAGTAGTACCTGTTCAGAAAGCTATCATTTCTTTTATGTTTTCCATTTTAGTGAAGTATAGATTTTCAAAGTATGACTGAGAGTTCTGTGGATTTCCTGGGTGTCTGTTGTTATGTCCCCCTTTTCATTTCTGATTCTGTTAATTTGGATACTCTCTCTCTCTGCTTCTTGGTTAGTTTGGATAAGGGTTTATCTATCTTGTTGACTTTCTCAAAGAACCAAGTCTTTGATTCATTGATTCTTTGTATTGTTCCCTTTGTTTCTATTGCATTGATTTCTGCCCTAAGTTTGATTATTTCCTGCTGTTTACCCCTTCTAGGTGAGTTTACTTCTAATTGTTCTAAACACCTTCAGCTGTGCTGTTAGGTCACTTGTGTGAGATTTCTCTAGGTTTTTCATATAGGCATCTAGTGCTATGAGTTTTCTTCTGAGCACTGTTTTCATTGTGTCTCATAAGTTTGGGTATGTTGTGAATTCATCTTCATTAAATTCTAGGAAGTCTTTGATTTAATTCTTAACTTCTTCCTTGACCCAGAGGTGGTTCAATTGAGAGATGTTCAGCTTCTGTGAATTTGAAGGCTTTCTGTGATTGCTGATGTTGTTGAACTCTAGCTTTAGATCATGGTGGTCTGATGTGATAGAGGGAGTTATTCCCATTTTATTGTATCTATTGATATTTGCCTTATGACCAAGTATGTGATCAGTTTTAGAGAAAGTTCCATGGGGTGCTGAGAAATGTGTATATTCCTTTGTGTTTGGGTGGAAGGATCTGTATATATATATTCCATTTGGGTCATAACATCTGTTAGATCCTTTATTTCTCTGTTGAGTTTCTGTCTGGTTGACCTATCCAAGGGTGAAAGTGGCGTTTTATGTGAGGTCTAAGCTTTAGTAGTATTTCATTTACATATGTAGGTGTGCTTGTGTTGGGGGCATAAATATTCAGGATTGAGACTTCATCTTGGTGGATTTTTCCTGAGATGAATATGTAATGTCTGTCTGGTCTCTTTTGATTGATTTTATTTTGAAATGTATTTTGTTAGATATTAGGATGGCTACACCAACTTGTTTCTTAGGAACATTAAAGTCTTTTCCCAATCCTTTACTCTCAGCTTGTGTCTGTTTTTGAAGAAGAGGTATGTTTCTTGTATGCAGCAGAAGGATGGCTTCTGTTTTAGTATCCATCATGTTAAGATGTGTCTTTTTATAGGTGAATTGAGTCCATTGCTATTAAGGGATATTAATGACCAGTTATTTTTGGTGGTAGCTTGTGTGTATTTCCCTTCTTTGAGTTTTTCTTCTGTGGGATTGTCAATTATGATTTCAGTGGTGTAGCTAGATTTCCATCTAGTGCTTTCTTTAGGGCCAGATTTGTGGATAGGTATTGTTTTGGCATGAAATATCTTGTTTACTCCATCTATGGTAATTGACATTTTTGTTGGGTACAGTAGTCTGAGTTGGCAGCCATGGTTTTTTTAGTGTCTGTATAACATCTGACCAGGACTTTCTTGCTTTTGATGTTTCCATTGAATAGTCAGGTCTTATTCTGATGGGTCTGCCTTTATAGGTAACTTGGCCTTTTTCCTTTGCAGCTCTTAGTATTTTTTCTTCATTCTGTAGGTTTAGTGGCTTGATTATTATGTGGCAAGCAGATTTTTTTGGGGGGGGGGGGGTTCAGTCTATTTGGTGTTCTGTAAGCTTCTTGTATCTTTATAGGCATTTCCTTCTTTAGGTTGGAAAAGTTTTCTTCTATGGTTTTGTTAAATATATTTTCTGTGCCTTTGAGCTGGTATTCTTCTCCTTCTTTGATTCCTATTCTCAGGTTTGGTCTTTTCATGGTGTCCCGGATTTCCTGGACATTTTGTCTTGTGACTTTTTTGTGTTTTAGTGTTTTCTTTAACTGACGAATGTATTTCCACTATTGAATCTTCCACTGCAGAGATTCTCTTTTCTATCTCTTGCATTCTCTTAGTTATGCTTGCATCTATGGTTCTGGTTTGTTTCTTCAGGTTTTCTTTTTCCAGCTTTGCATCGGTTTGTACCTTTATTGCTTCTATTTCAACTTTTAATTCCTGGGATGTTTCGCCTGTTTTCTTTTTCTTGGTTTTATTTTCTTTCAGGGATTTATTCATCTCTTCCAATGTTTTGTTTATATTTTCTTCTATTTCTTTAAGGGAGTTTTTTAATATCCTCTTTTAAAGTTTCAATTATCATCATAAATTTGTTTTTAAGGTTGTTTTCATCTATTTCCTCTTTATTGTTATGTTTGAATCTTGATGTGATAGAGCCACAAACTTCTCCTGGTGGTGTCTTGTTGTTCTTTATATTGTTATATGTATTCTTGCATTGGCATCTGCCATTGCTTCCTTGGTTCATTCTTAATCAGCTCTTTGTTGGCTCTTAGTCAGTTCTGAGCCTGATGGCTGAGTGTTTCCAGTAATTGCAGGGGCTTCTCTTACTTGGCTCTTAGTTGGCTGTAGGCCAAGGAACTGTGTGTCTCCAATTGTCACAAGGATTGATCTTGGTAGGGTCTTAGTTGGCTCTTAGTCAGCTGTAGACTGGGAGGGAGGCTTCTGGGTCTCTCATTGTCAGTGGGTGATGATGCAGATTGTGGTTTGGGTATGGTTTGGCCTGTGGGATGTCCCTAGAGCTGTGTTTCACTGGTGATTGGGCTGAGGGGGGGCTCTCCCAGCTTTCTTTGGTTTAGGGTGGGGGTGAGTGTAGTTGGGGTACAGGGGGCAGTGTCTCCAGGCTGAGGTTCTGGACCATGGTCTCTACTTGGCCTAAGGGTTGAGGTGCCACTCACCTCTTAGTCAGCTGTGAACCAGGAGGGAGGCTTCTAGGTCTCCGGGTGTTAGTGGGTGATCTGTCATTCTCTCCAGTTATCTCTTAGTGAAGTACATCTCTGGGTTTGAAAGAGAAACTGGTCTTTCCCTTTAAGGCCTTATTGTGCTGTTCTTAATATATTTCCTGTCCTTTCTAACACTCTCTAACCTTAGAGTCCTATCTTGGTCCTTTTCTCCTAACAAACCTTACTCACAAAATTTTGTGGTAATGTGGTTACGTGTCATTTCTTCTCCCAAACCAAACCCTACTGCTCCAGCCTTACATTTAAAGAGACTTCCTCATAGCAGCTACAAGACCATCTCTGCCTCCCTCCAACAAGACTATTCTCATCTTATTTTTCTTTCTCATTCACTTTCTAGGGTTAAGCTGAGGCAAGGATAGCAACTAACTCAGGAAGTTACTGCTCTTGTTCCCTGTCCCCCCTACAATGGTAGATCTTCCCCAACCCCTCCAACATCAGTTGTTGGAAAGACAAAAGTTTTATAAGCTTTGTCCCAACATTCCTGAGGTTAGGAAACAGTTTATGGCAGAGTAAAACACAAATCTGGAGGAAAGAGAAAGAGTGAACCATGGGTAGACATTAAAGCATGGTGGCTGGCGATTTAGATTCTAGCTTGTGGTTGTCTGGCTTGATTTCATGCACTACTCCTAACTAGTGGCAGCCAAACTACTTAACTTATCTTTAAGGATAATACTACCTATCTCAGGGCACCACTGTGTGAATTATACCACTCAAAGGATAGCAGATATTGTACCTGCCTTTCCACTCCACTTAACAATTGAAGACTGAAATTTGACATCAGTCCATTGTAACTTGATTCAGACTGCCTTACTCACATCCTCTGCCTTACCCAGTCAGTCATATGAACATGAATCTCATGTTGACATCTTTCTTCTGAAGGATGAGAAAGAAAGCCACCATAAGGGATTTCCAGACCAACATCCCTTTGGGAATTATAACCTTTTCCAAAGTCAAAGTTGGATATGATTATCATATTTACTCAATCTCCTGGAGGCTTACTCTGAAAAACTTTGCTCAGAAGTCGTCACTCTATATATACTTTATGGTGCTTTGAACCACAAACAAGCCTCTCCTACAAACATGTGGAGCAAGAGTTTCACATATATCTGAATTCCCAAGAATGGAAGGCTTGCTCAACAGGCTGCTGGACTCCAGCTTGTAATTGGAAGCTTCTGTCCCACCAGAAGTCCTCACGTACCTGGCAGCCACTTCCCAAATAATTGACTCATAGCTTAATATTATAGTAACTTCTGGGCCAGTAGCTCAAGCATATTACTATTTAGCACTTACACTAAATTAACCCCTAATTCTTATCTATCTTTAGCCACATGGCTTAGTACATTTACTCAGTGCAGCATTCTCATCCTGCTTCCTCTGCATCTGGCTGGCATCTTCAACTCTGCCTTTCCTCTTCCCAGAATTCTCCTAGTCTGGTTGTTACAATTGTTTCCTGCCTGACTACTAACAAATATTCATTTTATTAAACAAATACCAGTAACAAGTATTTACAGTGTAAAAGAACATTACCCCATACCAGCTTCCAGGGACCTGAGGTCTAGGGAAGAGCCCACAGATGTTGATTTTATCCAATACTCTAATAGTGGTGTCTGGGAGATTGTGTTGTTTCATTGTAAATAATTGTCCCACCCACTGGTTTAATAAAAAGTGCTGATTGGCCAAAGGCAGGCAGGAAGGGTGGGTGGGGCTACCAGACTAAAAAAAAACTCTGAGAACAGGAAGCACAGAGCAGAAGGCCAGAGAGAAGCCGGAAGAAGCAGAGAACAACCATGCTGCTGTGAGAAAAGGTACCGAGCCCCATGACTGAACAGGATGAGTCATGGGTTAGATGAAGGGTAGAGAGCTAGCAAGTTATATGCCTGGGCCTGAGGCCGGTCAGCCTAAAATTAATGTAAGCATCTGTGTGTCTCTGTGGGTCTGTAGGTCTGTGGGTCTGCGGGCCTAAACCATGAGGTTAGGCCCAAAAGTCCAGAACAGAAACCTCATACTACAGTGGTAGGTGACCACTCAGGGCCACTAAGTTAAGGACACACAGCTCCCTAATTTAGAATCCCAGTAGGAACTCTAAACTAAAACTAAAAGTTTGCATGTGTAATTTATCCCCTTCAGTTTACAGATATCTCGCAGGAACACATGACTGACTTTTAACATGCTTTGTTCAAGAACTAAGCTCTTATATTTATTAACCTTTATTATTTCTATAACATGTTATATAGAAAATTTCTCACCTCACGGGGAAGTTTCTCAAAGCTCTACCCCCTGGAATACAACTGTAGTATAAGCCGTATGGACAGAATCAGGGAATTCATTAGTCCTATAAATTCTACATTTCTGTGTCTCCTTACCTATAGGTAAAAATAATGATGTTTTCAGCTTGTTCAGGATTCTGAAGACTGCCTCCTTCTGTACAGATTCACATTCAAAGCAGCTGTTAAGCAACTGCCCTATCCATGGAGGGAAGAGGGCTACCCAAGCTGGCTACTCTCTGACATTTCTAGCCGATATTCAAACCACACTTAGCCAATTAGAATCAGTCCTATGAATTTGAAATTGCAACCCTGAGATATCTGGTCTGAAGTTAGTTGGACTAGCAATTATGAAATGGCCAGATAACCTAAAGAGCAGAAAAAAAATGAGCATATGTTAAATGTAAGAATAAAGAAGCAGCAATTGGTTGGGGATGGGGGAGCTGACATATAATTGCCCTTCAGGAATAAAGTTTATTGAGACAAAGGCCATGATCAGGTCTTGAGGTGGGAGATTTCTCTGAGGCTACCATCCCAAGTTTGTTTGTGTTCTCTCTCTCTGCCTCTCTCTCTGCCTCTCTCTCTGCTTCTCTCTCTCTGTCTCTCTCTCTGTCTCTGTCTTTGTGTGTGTGTGTGTGTGTGTGTGTGTGTGTGTGTGTGTGTGTGTGTGTGTTCTGCCTGAATGTATGCCTACACACCGGAAGAGGGCACCAGATCTCACTATAAGATGGTTATAAGCCACCATGTGTTTTCTGGGAATTGAACTATGAACTCAGAACCTCTGGAAGAGTAGCCAGTGCTCTTAACCTCTGAGCCATCTCTCCAGGTTTAAACAAACAAACCATCATGTCCTTTCAGAGGTTGCAATAAATTTTATACCACATGATGAAGGTCACCTTAGTATATGTAACAAAGAATATGAGAGGTCAGGTCTTGATTGGGACTATAAATTATGGCTGCTGTTGGATGTATAGCACAGAACAGCTCCTTGGCTCTTTATTCCAAGAAGAAAGCTCCAGAAATTGTGGCCTGATTTCTTCAGGCTGTATGACCATTGTCTTAAAGGAGCAGGCTGTAATGTAACAAGGTATAGAGAAAAAGGAATAAGGCAAAGTTGCAAAGGTAGAACAAGTGCTGAATATGTCTGTGATGATGTTCCAGATTGATTTATGCCTCTCTTTCCAAAAACTCATCTTTATCTTTGAGTTTCCTGTAAGATTTTACGCCCCCATCTTTACTACATAGATTACTTTAGTTAATGACTTCCTTCACTTGTCACTCATTCATCTATTTATTGAGTGAGCATCCAGAAAATTGAGCTGGAGCAGGTGCTGTCCTTGGTGCTGGATAAATAGAGAATTGGGCTGGACTGGGTGCTGTCCTTGGTGCTGGATAAACTACAGTTTTAACCCAGACACCACAGAGCCTATGTACCTCAACCACTTCGGTACCCCACAGGCAGTGCACCTAATATAGCCAGCTGTACATATCACAAAATAGATTTGTCTACATTCATAAAGAAATGTAGAGGGGAGCTCAATCTCTCAAGCCCTCACTCATTCTGTGCCAGGCTTCTAAATGCTTTTACATGCACCTCCTCTCGCAGTCCATGCGCCAGTTACTATCACTACCAATTCCAGACCCTAGTGCTGCATGACTGTAATCCCAGGTGGAAGCAGAAGGATTAGAAGTTCAAGATCATCTAATGTATACAAAAAGTTCAAGGCCAGCCAGAGATACCTGAGACCCTGTCAAAAGGAAGAAGAGAAGGAAAGAAAAAAAGAAGAGAGGGAGGGAGTGTGGAAGGGAGGAAGAAAGAAAGGGGGAAGAAGGAAGGGAGGGAGGAAGGGATGGAGGGAAGGAAGGAGGGAAGGAAGGAGGGAAGGAAGGAAACCTAAATTGTACTCATGTGCCCAAAGATACATAAGACTCAAGGCTAAATAGTCTAAAACTTCAGAGCCACTGGGAGACAATACTAGAGAGAAAACAGCACACACATGCACACACACACCAAAGAATTCAGGTCCACTCCTAGCAGCACAGATTCAGACATTCTCTTGTTCTCTACAGGCACTGGCCTTTCTGCTACAACTCTACCATAAAAGTAGACAAAAAATTCAACTCCTCCCTCTCCAGCAATAACCTTGAAGAGCAGCTGGACTCCATAATACTTTAATTGGACAAGAGCCTTCCAAATTTGGGCTCCTGAGCACAGCAGGGATGCATTTCTATCTGCCTTTTAGAAAATGTGTCTACCCTGATTGCATATGAATGCTGTTAGGATAATGCCAGAGAATCACTTTAAATGCTTTCCACCAGCAGGTCAGCACTTACCCACCAGATGCCTCCCCAGGGGACCCCATTCAGAATGCTTTCCACATCCATCCCTGCCTACTCCCTGCCAGGGCAAGGAGAGTGGGGAGCTCTGGCTCTGGTAGACAGAAGTATGGACAGTCCCTAGGAATGGCCCTTAATCCCTCAGGGTGAACTAGCTCAGCACCAGGAGACTAGTCAGGACTTCAAGCCTGAAAACTTGGAAAGGATATAAGATTCTAAAAGATAGGGGTGACTCCAACCAGCAAGAACTGTAGGATCAGGGTACCCAGACCCACTCACACTGTATTCATCCTCTTCCCCATCTGGAAGTTGAGGTTCTCCAATTTGTCTTACTAAAAATAGACGTCACTCACATGAGCTTTTAAGAGTTCCAGGTACCATGCCAAACATGTTCACACATCATTTTATTTTTATTTGTGTGTGCATGTACGTGCATGCAGACAATGAGTTCAGTGAACAGTTTTTGGAAGTCAGACACAACTTTTGGGAGTCAATGTCTTTCCTTTCACAGTGGATTCTGTGCTTAGCTTTAACTGTCAGCTTGACACAACCTAGAGTCATCTTAGTAAAGAGTCAATGAGGGTTGGCCTGTGTGCATGTCTGAGGAGGATTATCTTAATTAAGTTAATTGATGTGGAAATGCCCAACCCACTGTAGGCAGCAGTCTTCCCTAGACCGATGACTCTGAGCTGCTTAAAAAGTGGAAACATCAAGCAGAGAATAAACAAAGGGGAAAGTGAGACTGCTTGACTTACAGATGTGATGACTAGCTGTCTAAAGTCCCTGCCTTGATTTCCCCACAGTGACAGACTGTAACCGGGAATTGTTAGCTCATCCTTCTAAATTGCTTTTTGTAAGAGTATATTTAATTACAACAGAGATAAAACTGAGACACACAGAAAATGCATATCCACTGAGCCATCTTGTAAGCCCTACTTGTTATTTTTAAATCATAAAATTAAGCAGGAATAATCGTTCCCATTTTATAAGTGACAAAACTCAAGTTCCAAAAGATGCTAGTAACTTCCTTGACTTGTATTTTGAAGGGAATAGAAAGGGAGTTTTGGAATGTTCTCATTGTCCTCATTAAACACAATCTAAATTAACCTTCTTTACCGCCCCCATCCCACTGTGAATTATCCCGTGACACAGATAAACACTTTCTAGGATCCTAGGACAAGACACTTGGAATGTTTAATCCTGTTTGTCACCATAATGAGAATTAGCTAGGAGATAAACTTCTGGATATGTCTGTGAGATAATTTCAGATTTTATCTGAGGTGAAAGACTCATCCTGGATATAGAGAGCACCATTCCATGAGCTGAAGTCCAAACTGAATAAAAAGAAGAAAAGGAGCCCCGGCATTATCTTACTGCGCCTTCTGTCTGATCGCAATGTGAGCAGCTAGCTACTGTATGACCATGGATGGCTACAGTATGATAGATCGTTCTCTCACATGACGAAATAAACCCTTCCTAAAGTTGCTTTTGTCAGGCATTTTGACACAGCAACAAGAAAATAAAACTAATATAACACTTAACCCCAGAAAACCTCAGCTATCACCCAGCCCTGAAGTATCCAAGGCCCTGAAGCAAGTTTTCTGACAAACACATGTTACCATTATGCCTCTAGAGCAGCAGTTCTCACTCTGTGGACTGCAACCCTTTTAAGGGGTCCAATATCAGATATTCTGAATATCAGATATTTACAGTATAATTCATAACAGTAGCAAAATTACAGTTGTAAAGTAGCAATGAAATAACATGACTAGGGGCTCCCACAACATGTGGGTCATAGCATTGGGAAGGTTGAGAACCACTGTGCTAAGGCTTAACATCAAAATTCCTAGATGTGAAGGAAATCGAGCAATGTTTCTGTAGTTGGAATAAGAAATAGTCTTACAGGCCATGGGAAAGGGCCTCAGGATAAATTTTAGGCATCTTTGCAACCTTTTCTGCCTCCCCATCCTCTCTGCTTCAAAAGAAGCACTCCACCTGGTATCTGCTTTGCCTTCACCCAGCTGTCTGGGTGGCCCCTTCTTTTCTTTTCACTCTCAAATCCTTCTGGAATTCTCATGGTTGTTGACAGGAGAAAGCAAAATAAGTAAACAAAATCTGTCAGATGGTTCAGGGGACACAGGCACTTGCCATTAAGATGTACCACCTGCAGCTCAAGGAATCCTGCAGAAGAAGGAGAGGAAGGATTGTAGGAATCAGAGGGGACAAGGACATCATGAGAAAGTCCATAGCCCCTAAAATAATTCTTAAAGATCCATCTTTATATCCTTCCTCATGAAAGAGCACACAGCACCTGTGGAGTAGTCCTGCAAAAGTTAATAAAATATTAATGCAATCACACCTCTAACCCCATTGGATAGGAAACTTTTAAAAATGGAAACAGACTGAATGACAAACATGTGTACCTCAGCAAGTCCACATCCCATAAGGAAAGTGATGTGTAATGTGTTTCGTCTCAAAAAACATCTCAAAGATACATGGGCAAGATGAAGGATACCAGGGAGTAAAATATATTTACTAGTGAGCTGATATCAGTGAGAGAATAAATCTATCAAAAGCTTTCTCCATAAGAACAATTGGAATGGGGTAGATGTTATCAAAGCCACCTTCTTCAGAACTACAGATGTCAGTAAGAACAACCTGATTATTAGTTTGCTTTCTCCCCCTCCCCCTTTTTTCCCTATTCTCAGCAGTACCTGAAAACCAACAGCCTGTGATGGAAGCATCCTCTGGCAATTGCTGCTGGGCAAAGTCTTGTGACCAGAGAGCTACCAATATCCAACTTGGTGTTTCCCTGGAAGACTCCACCTGAAACTCTTTCTTTGGCCTGCTTTAGAACTCACTCTGCCTGAGCATAGTTTCCCCTGGAGGCATTTGTTAAAATAGATTGCTTACTGGAACAGTAGATAACAGGTAGGGTGATCAATAGGCCAATCAAAAAGCCCAAAGGTAAAACATAAGGAGGGATGCAAAATGGCAGTCAACACTCAGGCAGAGTAGGCCAGAGTCTTCAGGGAATAACCTGAAGAAACCTGAAAAAACTGCTATTAGAAAAGCAATAGACACTGGAAAATCAACCATAGACCATACAGGGCAGCAGCAGCAATAACAGAAAGAGGAGCTGGGGGAAATCCTCTCCCTCTAGTACAGGCTCCAAAGCACTAACAATCAATAGAAAAAAAAAAGATCCCATTTCAAAAAAAATTCAGCTTGGCAGCAGCTCAGACACCCAAACCCGGTATGGAATACACCTCAAGAAACTCAGACCCAGAGTTTCAGGACTATACATTGAAATCTCACTAACAGGATACTATGAGACTCAGAAAAGAAACTTTGAACCTCTCCACAGCATTCAGGGAGCTGAAATCCTGGTGTGAACCAAAGCACACCCAGAAGCTTTCACACAGACTCCAGGAGCTAAATGGAGGCTGAGCCAACACCTCACAACTGGATCTCTGAGGGACTTTGCTATGACCAGATCTGAGACACCACCTGTGAACTGATACCTCACAGACCCACAAACCAGTACAGCATCAGGAACTTAATTATCCAAATGATGGCTCAGAGGAAAGAAGACTACGCCACAGAGGAGTCTTTGAGAGACAGCATTCCACAGAATCCAGAATTAATATTCAGAATATAAAAATAACTCAAAAAACTAAGCAAGGAAACAAACAACCCAAAAGAAAGAATAAAAATGGGCTAAGACACTGAGCACAGAGTTCAAGAAAGGAAGGAAAGGGAGTAAGGAGGCGGGGGTGATGTGGGAATGCGTTTATGTATGCTGTGAATCTCAATCTTTAAATAAAGGAGCTGTTTTGGGCCATGGCAGGCACCATAGAAGAAGTAGGAGAAATCAAAGCATAGGTAGAAGAAGCAGGGCGGAGTCAGAGGCAGATGAGCTGAAGCCGCCCAAGGAGCAACATGTAAGGAACACAGGTGAGCCACGGGCCACGTGGCAGGCAGATTAATAGAAATGGGTTGATTTAAGATATAAGAGCTAGCTAGCAATGTGCCTGAGCCATAGGCCAAACAAAATGAAGTTAATAGAAGCGTCTGAGTCGTTTCTGGGGACCCGGGCGGCTGGGCAGCTAAGCGGTCTCGGGGGCAGGTCTGTAGGTCTCTGGACCTCTGGCTACCCGGGACCCGAGAACCCACTACAACACGGGGGGGGGGGGGGGGGCTAATAAATATTTTTAAAGTATTCAGCTTCTTTAGCCATCAGGGCAATACAAATGGAAACTTTGAGATTCTCTCTCATCCCAGTCAGGATATTAGCAAAATGAACACAAGTAACAACACTCGCTGATGAAGATGTGGATAAAGATGAACCCTTACCCATTGTTGGTGGGAGAGTAAACTAGTACAGCTGCTATGGAAATCAGTCTGGAGGTTTCTCAAAAAAGTAAAAATAAAACCCTCATATGACCCAGCTATACCACTTCTTGGCATATTCCCAAAGGACTATATTCTGCCACAGAGGCACTTGTTCATCCATGTTTACTGATGCCCTACTCCCAATAACCAGGAGATGAATATGCCCATCAACTGATGAATGATGATGAAAATGTAGTATGTATACACAATAGAATTTTATTCAGCTGTAAAGAGCAATGGAATCCACAGGAAAGTGGAAGGACTAAATAGTATACTGAGTGAAGTAACTCAGGATCAGAAAGATAAACCCCCTATAATCCTCTCTCATATAAGAACTGTAGCTTCTGACTTATATATATTTGTGTTGATGTGGGAATAAGTCTATATAGTACCTAGGAAACTAAAAAGGAATCCATGAAAGGTAGGGAGAAAGGATTATTTAAGAAGTTGGAGAAAGATGGACCACTTCTGATATGAAAGTGGGTGAATATTAGAGATGAAAAAGAAAAAGTGAAATGGAGGAGATAACAGACATCTAAAATGAACAATATATGAAAAAGCCATATGAAATCTGATACTTTGTTAGACAGAAAAAAAATAAATTGAAAGAAAGCAAAGTTTGAAGAGTTAACCTCTGTGAGTAGATAAAACTGCTTAGAGAAGCCATATATTATTAAACAAAAATATGAGTGTCATATTTGGGTTGCCTCCCTAAAAGTTGTTGGTCAGAGAGGCCGCCTTGAGTCTTTCAAACAATACAGTCAAGTTCTGCTCTTGTTGGCTGCCCATCAGAACACAATGGTAAGACTCTATTTATTGTTCATGACAGCAAACACTGATTGCAGAACATAGGGAAATTGTAGTAAGAGGTTTCTGGCTCTGACTTTCGGGCCTAATCTCAAGGTTTAGACCCACAGACCTACAGACCCACAGAGACACACAGATGCTTACAATAGTTTTAGGCTGATCAGCCTAAGGCCCAGGCATATAACTTGCTAACTCTTTACCCTTAGTCTAACTCATCCTGTTCAGCCATGTGGCTGGGTACCTTTTCTCAGAGCAGCATAGTTTCCTCTGCTTCTTCTGGCTTCTGTCTGGCATTCTGCTCTGTTCGGCCTGTTCCTAGAGTCTTCTTAGTCTGGTAGCCCCGCCTACACTTCCTGTCAGCCTTTGGTCAATCAGGACTTTTTATTAAACCAGTGGGTGGGATAATTATTCACAATGGAAACAACATAATCCCCTTACAGGAAATGGAGCTGGAGCTGGGCTGAAAACTTCCTCCTTGCTGGATAGCATCTGTAGTGCTAGAAGATGCTGGGGAGAGTAGTCCTATAATTCTCCCACACTAAAAAATAAACAAAACCCCAGACCACATGCACCACACAGGGAATGATGAAAGGTCAGGAAGTGCAGTAGACAAGTTGGTCAACCATATTTCTGCTTTCCAAGTCACTGTGATCTCCAACAGGAAAGCTTTTTCTAAACAACCGTGACAATTTGAAGCTGGTGTTTAATAGCTTATGACCTCTACAAGAGAAAAGTTTGAAACCTCTTTAAGTTTAATGTAATTTCGATGCTAGAGAGACAACTCAGTGGAAAACAGCACATATTGCTCTTATATTAGTCTGATTAGTTCCCAAAAGCCCTTATGAGACAGCTCACAATCACCTGCAACTCCAACTCCAGAGGGCATGATGCCCTCTTCTGGCCTCCAAGAGCACCTACACTTAGGTGCACAGACAGATGTACACATAATTTTTTTAATGATAATAACTAATTAAATAAGTAAACTTTAACATTGTTTTAAATGTGGCCTTATCATGTTAAGAACACTAATTCCTAATGTCAACAAAATGCATAGGACTGTATCATTAGCTACGGGTGCAATGTACAAGGCTGTCACCAGCGAGAGTCTCAATGTTCATGAATATGGAAAAGATTCTTGTAGAGAGAAGGTAAAACTGAAAGAGGTGGGAGTGAGATAGGACAAGGAAAGATGTGAGATTAACCATAATGTATTACATACATGTGTGAAGTTGTCAAAGAAAAATTTAGTAAGAAATATGCATGTATACAATATTGTATCATAGACTAAAAAGGAGATTTTACTTCTTCCTCTGAGTGCTTTTTTTTTGCCTGATTTATCTAAGAAGATTTTTAGCATTATGTTAACAGAAAAGATGAGACACTGTATCTGTGCCTTGTTTCTGTTACTGAGTAAAAACACTTTGTTCTTAATATTTTTTCAGCTTCTTAATATGAAAAAGTATTGAATTTTGTTTAAATACTTTTTTCTGTATCTATAAGATGATCATGTGGTTTTATCTTTTACTTTACTGAGCTGTTAGATCACATCAAATGATGTTTATATGTTAAATCCTTCTGGTATCTCAGGGATAGATCCAAGAAAGCCATGATGTATAAGCTTTTAAGGTGATGTTGCATGGGCTTACTATCTGAAATGCATTTTTTTTGTTTTGGTTTTGGTTTTTCAAGATAATGTTTCTCTGTATAGCAGCTCTGACTGTCCTTGGACTCACTTTGGAGACCAGGCTAGCCTTGAACTCACTGAGATATGCCTGCCTCTGCTTCCTGAGTGTTGGGATTAAAATTATATGCCATCATGCCTACCTAAACTGTCATTATCTTCTGAGCTTTGCCATTCCTGGTTGTATAGTCAAAGAAATATAAACCAGCATACCACAGAGACACATGCTATTCATGTTTATCATACCATTCAATTTACGACATCAGTGTAGGTTCCCATCAATAGATGAATGATTTTCTGAAATGTTGAAATATAGTGTGTATATAACAATGAAATATTGTTCTGCTGTGAACATATATATATATGTTCTCTTTGGGGCTGAAGAAATAGCTCTGGCTGAAGAGATAACTCTGTGGTTAAAAGTGCCTTCTGCTCTACCAGAGGACCTGATTTGAGTTCCCAGCACCATGTCCAGCAGCTCACAGCCACTCATAATTTCATGTGGACAAATGTCTGATATCTCTGACCTTTGTGGACACTACACATATATGTACATAACACACTGAGACACAGTTTCATACACATAATTACTACTAACAATAAATATACTTTGCAAGAAAATGGATAGAACTAGAGAACATTGTACTAAATAAAATAAAACGGATTCAGAAAGATAAATAAAATATGATATCTCTCATATATACAATCCAGAAACCACAAGAGAAATGAAAACAAGTCTTGTCGTGTTGGTACATGTCTTTAATCCCAGCACTCGGGAGGCCAGCCTGGTCTACAGAGCAAGTTCCAGGATAGCCAAGGCTACACAGAGACACCCTATCTCAAAAAAAAACAACAACAAAAAAGACATGAAAACAGGAGGGGGATTATTTAGCAAATTAAGAGGGAAGGGTTTTAAAAGAGGAAAGAGAAGATGAGTATGATGAAACTATCGCAATGAGAAGTATTATTTTATAGAGTTGATATGTACTTATTAAAAATGTTTAAAGAAATTGGTTAATGAGATAAGGCAGACAGAGGGATGATGGACTAAAGAAATCATAGTCACTTTCTGGTGTAATTGAAATACTTAATATACTATTTTGGTGTTGGTTGACCACGTTATCAATTTACCAAACCAAATAGTTAATCTGTATTTTAATAAAATTATTTTTTATAAATTATAAACTGAGAGCCAATTAAGTGCCACTCCGATCCCCAGGCCAAGTGGAAACTATGGTCTCCATAGCCTGGCCCAGAGACACAGCCCCTGGCACCCTACCAACATACAGCTCTACCCTAAACTAAAGAAAGCTGGGAGAGCCCCCCCCAGTGTGATCCCCAACAAAATACAGCTGGAGGAACACCCCAAGGGCCAAACCCTGTCCCAACTTCAACTGCTTCATCACACACAGACAACTGGAGACCCTGCAGCCCCCTAGTCTACAGCTGACTAAGAGCGACCCCTGTGACAACACACAGACCCTGGGCCCACAACTGACTAAGAGCTGACTAAGAGTGAACCAAGGAAGTAATGGACAGATGCCAGTGCAAGAATACATACACATAATGATATAAAGAACAACAAGACACCACCAGAAGAAGCTTGTGGTTCTACAACATGAAGATCTGAGCATAATAATGAACAGAGAACAGAAGGAAGCGAACCTAAAAGCAACTTTATGAAGATAATAGGAGCCTTAAAAGAAGATATAAAAAAAACTCCCTTGAAGAAACAGAAGAAAATACAAACAAAAAAAAATTGGAAGAGATGAACAAATCACTGAAAGAAAATAAAGAAACTAAGTAAAAGCAAATGATCAGGTAAAAAACATTCCAGGAATTAAAAATTGAAATATGATCAACAAAGGCAAAAACCAAGGCAAAGTTGGAAGAGAAAACCTGAAGAAAGGAACCAAAGCTACAGATGCAGCATAACCAACAAAATGCAAGAGATGGAAGAAAGAATCTCTGGAGTGGAAGATTCAATAGTGGAAATAGATACAACAGTCAAAAAGATCACTAAAACCAAAAAAGCTGTAACACAAAATGTCCAGGAAATGTGGGACACCATGAAAAGACCAAATCTGAAAATAATCAGAATCAAAGAAGAAGAACACCAGTGTGGGAATATATTTGTGCGTACTGTATCTTTAAATAAAGGAGCTGGTTTGGGCTATGGCAGGTACTGTAAAATAGGTGGGAGGAGAATCAGAGCTTAGATAGAGAAGCAGGGCGGAGTTAGAGGCAGACCGCGCGGAAGCCGCCCAAGAGACGACATGTAAGGAACACCGGTGAGCTACGGGCCGCCACCACGTGGCCCGTAGATTAATAGAAATGGGTTGATTTAAGATATGAGAGCTAGCTAGCAATGTGCCTGAGCCATAGGCCAAACAGCATGAACTTAATATAAGCCTCTGAGTTATTTTTGGGGACCTGGGCGGCTGGGCAGCTGAGGGGTCTGGCACGGCAGGTCTGTGGGTCGGACGGCGGGCAGATAAGCGGCGCCAGGCAGGTCTGTGGATCCGAGACCTCTGGGGCATGGGACCCGCAAACTAAATACAACACACCAGCTCAAAGTCATAGAAAATATATTCAACAAAATCATAGAAGAAAACTTTTGCAACCTAAAGAAAGAAATGCCTATCAAATACAGGACGCTCACAGAACCCCCAAAAGACTAGACCCCTCAAAAAAATCTGCTTGCCACATAATAATCAAGCTACTAAACCTACAGAACAAAGAAAAAAATACTAAGAGCTTCAAAGAAAAAAAAAAGGCCAAATTATCTATAAAAGCAGACCCATCAGAATAACACCCAAGTATTCAATGGAAACAAGGAAAGCAAGATGGTCCTAGTCAGATGTTATAAAGAGCATGGCTGACAACCCAGACTACTACACTCAGTAAAACTATCAATCACAAAAATGGAGTAAACAAGATATTTCTCGACAAAACCAGATTTAAACAATACCTATCCACAAATCCAGCTCTACAAAAAGCACTAGAGGGAAAATTCCAACTTCAGGAAGCCAGATACACCCAAGAAACTACAAGCAATCAATAACCCCACAGAAGAAAATTCCAAAGAAGGAAAATACACACATGCTACCACCAAAAATAGCAGGAAATAATAATCATTTGTCATTAATATCCCTTAATATCAATGGAATCAATTAACCTATGAAAAAAGATACATCCAAACACGATGGATACAAAAACAGAAGCCATCCTTCTGATACATGCAAGAAACACCCATCACCTTCAAAGACAGACATTGCCACAGAGTAAAAGGTTGGGAAAATACTTTCTAATAAAATGGTTCTCTAAGAAACAAGCTGGTGTAGCCATCCTAATACTAACAAAATAGACTTCAAACTAAAATCAATCAAAAGAAACCAGGATGGACATTACATATTCATCTCAGGAAAAATTCACCAAGATGAAGTCTCAATTCTTAATATTTATGCCCCAAACACAAGGGCACCTACATATGTAAAAGAAACAAAGTAAAGCACAAACCTAACATGGAACCACACACACTAACACTGGGAAACTTCAATACCCCACTTTCACACTTGCATCAATCAACCAGACAGAAATTCAACAGAGAAATAAGAGACCTAACAGATGTTATGAACCAAATGGACTTAATAGAAGGGGTAGACAGCAGGAAATAATCAAACTTAGGGCAGAAATCAGTACAATAGAAACAAAGGGAATAATACAAAGAATCAATGAATCAAAGAGTTGGTTCTTTGAGAAAGTCAACAAGATAGATAAACCCTTATCCTAACTAACCAAGAAGCAAAGAGAGAGTATCCAAATTAACAGAATCAGAACTGAAAAGGGAACATGACAACAGATACCCAGGAAATCCAGAAAATCTGTACTACACTAAAATGGAAAATCTAAAAGAAATGGATAGCTTTCTGGACAGGTACCACTTACCAAAATTAAACCAAGATCAGATTAAAGACATATATCCTCAAAGTAAATTGAAGCTATTATTAAAATACTCCCAATTAAAAAAAAAGCCCAAGACTAGAAGCCTTCAGTGCAGAATCCTACCAGATATTCAAAGAAGAACCAATACCAATACTCCTCAAACTGTTCCATAAAGTAGAAACTAGAGGAACATTGCTGAACTCTTTTTATGAGGTCACAATTACTCTGATACCCAAGCCACTCAAAGATGCAACGAAGAAAGAGAATTACAAACCAATCTCCCTCATGAACATTGATACAAAAATACTCAATAAAATTCTGGTAAACTGAATCCAACAACATATCAAAAAAAAATCATCCACAACAATCAAGTAGGCTTCATCACAAAGATGCAGGGATGGATCAACATACGAATAACTGTGACTGTCATCCATCATATAAACAAACTGGAAAAAAAAAAACACAAGATCATTTCCTTAGATGCTGGGAAAAAAACCTTGACAAAATCCAAAACTCCTTCATGATAAAAGTCCTGGAGAGATCAGGAATACAGGGAAAATACCTAAATATAATAAAGGCGATATACAGTAAGCCGACAGCCAACATCATACTAAATGGAGAAACACTCAAAGCAATCCCACTAAAATCAGGAACAAGACAAGGCTGTCCTCTCTCTCCTTATCTATTCAATACAGTTCTCTAAGTTTTAGCTAAAGCAATAAGAGAACAAAAGGAGATTGAGGGGATACAAATTGGAAAAGAAGAAGTCAAACTATCACCATTTGCAGATGATATGATCGTATACATAAGTGACCCCCAAATTCTACCAGGGAACTTCTACAGCTGGTAAACAACTTCAGCTATGTAGCAGGGTACAAGATTAACTAAAAAAAAAATCAATAGCCCTTCCATACACTAAGGATAAAGGAGCTAAAAAAAAAAAAATAAGGGAAACATCACCTTTATAATAGCTGCAAATAGCATTAAATATCTTGGCATAACTCTAACCAAAGAAGTAGCAGATCTATTTGACAAAAACTTTAAGTCACTGAAGAAAGAAATTGAAGAGGATTTCAGAAAATGGAAAGATCTCCCATGCTCCTGATAGATAGGATCAACATAGCAAAAATGGCAATTTTACCAAAAGCAATCTACAGATTCAACGCAATCCCCATCAAAATCCCAACACAATATTTTACAGATCAAGGTAAAGTACAATACTCAACTTCATATGGGATAACATATGCCAAAACAATCCTGCTCAATAAAAGAACTTCAGGAGGCATCACCATCCCTGACTCCAAGCTATACTACAGAGCTACAGTAATAAAAATAGTTTGGTGCTGGCATAAAAAAGGCTTGTGGATCAATGGAATCAAATCAAAGACCCCAACATTAACCCATACACCTATGAACACATGATTTTTGACAAAGATGCAGAAAATATTCAATGGAAAAAAGATAGTATGTATCTTCAACAAATGGTGTTGGCATAACTGGATGGTCGTATGTAGAAAAATGCAAATAGATCCAAACCTATCACCCTGCACAAAACTAAAATCCTAGTGGATCAAAGACCTCAACATAAACCCAGCTACACTGAACTTGACAGAAAAGAAAGTGGGAAATACCCTCCAATGCATTGGCACAGGTGACCACTTCTTAAATATAACCAGCAGCACGGGCACTAAGAACAACAATCAATAAGTGGGACCTCCTGAAACTGAGAAGCTCCTGTAAGGCAAAGGACATAGTCGATAAGACAAAATGATAGCCTAGAGAATGGGAAAAGATCTTCAGCAACCCTACATCTGACAGGGGACTGATCTCTAAAATATATAGAGAACTCAAGAAACTAGAGCCCAATAACTAAATAACCCAATTGAAAAATGGGGTTCAGAGCTAAAAATGGAATTCTCAACAGAAGTACAAATGGCTGAAAAGCACTTAAAATTTTTCAACATCTTTAGCCAATAGGGAAATGAAAATCAAAACAACTTTGAGATACTACCTTACACCTGTCAGAATGACTAAGATCAAAAACACAGATGACAGTCTATGCAGGAGAGGATGCAGAGCAAGGGGAACACTCCTCCACTGATGGTGGGAGTGTAAATTTGTACAGCTACACTGGAATGCAGTATGGCGGTTTCTCATAAAACTGGGAATCAATCTCCCCAAGAATCCAGCAATACCATTATTGAGCATATACCCAAAGGATGCACATACATACCCTAAAGGCATTAGCTATGTTCATAGCAGCATTCTTCCTAATAGCCAGAACCTGGAAATAACCTAGATGCCCCTCAACTGAAGAATGCATTAACAAATTGTAGTACATCTACACAACGGAGTACTACTCAGCAGAAAAAAAGAAATCCTAAAATTTTCAGGCAATGGATGGATTTGGAGAGTATCCTCCTGAGCGAGGTATCACAAGCCCAGAAAGCTAGGCATGGGATGTACTCACACATGTGTGAACTTTAGACAAAAAACAAAGAATATTCAAGCTGCAAATCACAACCCCTGAACAGCTTGGGATCAGAAGGAACTTAAGAGAGACATCTAGGGATTCCCCTAGGAAGAGAAACTAGAGAAGATCACCTTAGCAAATTGGGGTCATAACAGGCTGCAAGAGAAGAGCTCTGGGGAGCTCACTGAATCAAGAACAGTCACTGGGGAACCATCAGGAAAAGGAGCTAGGCCCTCCAAGGGTAGGTGACTGTTGATGTCGACTTGCATGTGAAGTCTCAAGGGGTGGGATCAGACTGTGTTCCTGTGTGTGGGTTGGCACCTTGGAGCCCATTCCCTCTAGAGAAGTGCCTAACCCAATCTTGATAATGGGATGAGGAAACTGGACCTGCCTGGAGTGGATGCGACATGCTGAGCTAACCCACCTTGGACTTCTTGTTCTTTTGGGAGAGGGAATCAGGAGATGTAGAGGGGAGAGGCTGAAGGAAGACTGGGAGTGACTGGGAGGAGGGAAGGGAGGGTTAGCAGGGGCATCATGGGAAAAAACTTTTTAATAAATAAATTAATTAAATTAAAAAATTATAAACGGAGTTTTCAATAGATCGCACATACATATTTCTTCCTATAATTTTAGCATGTTCTCAGACCTCAGAATCTGAATGTAAATTAAGAGCCCTTAGACTAAATGACTTCTAAAGGTTTCCTAATATCTCATATTTTCAATAGTTGAAAAAAATACATCTTGAATTGTAGTAGGAGGTTTCTGGCCCTGTCTTTCGGGCTTAGCCTCAAGGTTTAGACCCGCAGACCCACAGACCTGCAGAGACACGCAGAGGCTTACTATAGTTTTAGGCTGTTTGGCCTAGGGCCCAGGCATATCACTTGCTAGCTCTCTACCCTTATTCTAATCCATGTCTCTTATCCTGTTCAGCCATGCGGCTCGGTATCTTTTCTTAGAGCAGCATAGTTTTCCTCTGCTTCTTCCAGCTTCTCTCTGGCATTCTGCTCTGTGCTTCCTGTTCTCAGAGTTTTCTTAGTCTGGAAGCCCCACCCACACTTCCAGCCTGCCTTTGGCCAATCAGCACTTTTTATTAAACCAGTGGGTGGGACAATTATTTACAATGAAGCAACACAATCCCCCTATATGGAATCATGATAGCATCATGTAACTGATTGATAGAAATAATTACCCTAAATTCTATTGACTCATGTTTCACTTACAACATAAAGCAAGAGAACCTCACATACATCCTTCATGGTACTTAGCAGTTAACTATGGTTAGTGTCTTCATTCTGGCTTGGTAGTGCAAAGACAGCAATGAGGGAACTCATTATAAATACAAACTAGAGAAAACTATTAGCCAGAGGAGACACATCTTGAAACAAAAGCCCTAGTTGGGAGTTTCAAACTTACTTCTCACAAGGTGAAGAACACTGGAAGGCACCATGGACTCTAGCAAACCAACTGTTTCATTTAAAGGTGAATATGTCAAGTTCTAGAGGAGATGATTAGCAATGTTCAGCCATTAAGTTAGTGGCAGAATGTGAATGTTTATCCTGCTCTACTGAACTCAGCTGTTATAGATCTTGTGGTTTTGTTTGGCATGTGCACATACCTGTTGAATGTATGTAGGTATACATGGGTGCATATGTGTGTACATGTGTGTAGGGGTCAGAGGTAAACTTCTAGTGTTATTCCTCAAGATTAGTCAACCATTCTTTTTGTTTTTTTGGAGACAGGTTCTGTCACTGCTGTAGAACTTTCCAAATAGCAAACTCTGGCTTGCCAGTGAACTCCAAGCATTCTTTTGTGTTACCATGCCCAGCTTTGAGAGGCTGTGTTTTCTATAAATTTCTTCTTCATATTGTGCATAGGATGTGTTATCCTCTTTACCTGACACAAAGTCTAGGGGTGCAGATATGAGCACCTTGTTCAGATTATGTCTAAGAGATGTAAGAGAAAGAAAAGAGCCCGTCTTGTTAGACACTAGCACTCTACATATAAACCATTGGAATCTATTGGCAGAGGTCATTATCTGCCCTGTGGTCTGGAAAGCCCATGAGTCAGAGGTGATGGTTGTTGGTCAGCCACTGGATTATTTTTATTGAGCTTCTAAACTTTCAGAAATCATTTAAGAAGGTGCTCAGCTGTGAAAAGATTATGGAAAAATTAAAGGTAATTATGTCATTGAAAATGATGTGTTGCCATGTGAACAAGAAAGAGATGCTTCTGAGGTTGAAATTATTTGTTCTATTGTGGAAATGTGTGAAAACATATGACTGTTCATCATAGAGTTACTTATATAAGCAAAGAGTTAGAAATCAATTTCGCAAAACAGGAAAACTAGCTGGGCATGGTAGCACATGTCTTTAATTCCAGCACTCAGAAGGCAGAGGCAAACAGATTTCTGTGAGTTTGAATCCAGCCTGTTCTATATAGCAAGTTTAGGGCAGCTGGGAATACATAATGAGACCCTCTATCAAATAAACAAAATAGGATTATTAAATAAATTTTGCTATAGGCTCAAGATGAAACATTACATAAACATTAAATACTCTGTCCTAGAAGAGTAATAAATAATTTTGTCATTGGTTTTAATATAACTAAAGCATAAACAACAGAAAAACTATACAAACTAACTAAAACTAATCTAGAAAATGAGTCTCAGGCTATACATAAATACTAGTAGGGTCCATGCAACATCACATTAAAAAGCTCATAATTGACTCTCTTGGATTTATCCCTGAGACACAAGAAGGATTTAACACATAAACAAAAAGAAATAAAAATTAAAGAACACTGTTCAACAGCGACAAGCAAGTACCCATTTTCTAAAATGCTCCAAGACCAGCATTATTCAGGCCTCAGGAAGCAGCTCTTGGCTCACATGAGGCCCAAAGACAGAATCCACTTGTCACAAAGGCTTGTGACATGGGCCACTCCTGGCATCAAGAGGACAGTAATTCAACATGCCAAGAGGATTTGTGCAGAGAAAAGACAAATTAATTAACTTGTCACTTCCTTCCACAGATAACATAAATATATAAACATGACAGATTCCTGATTAATGGGGTTCCATTTCCCAATAGTGCTGTGGTCTTTTTTTCTGGCTCTCTTAATGCTCCAATGTGCATTTCAGAGATATTCCCATATCAGCACAGCATCCATTATTTGCACATGGTGTGTGATGAGTGTCATTCTAAAGGCATATTCTATATTTTCTATCATGGAAAAGTATCTGAACAATATTAAGTTTTAAAATGAGGAGGATCCCTTTCTCCATCATCATGGTTGGTTTCATCCCTTACCATGTCATCTCACAAGACTCTCAGCATCAAGAAACTCATAGCCAAAAAACAAAGGAAAAGGTGCCCTATTATCCCCAAGTAAATACTGGAAATAATGCTAAGTATGACATGAAGAAGAGACTGGAGAAGAACCCAAGTAGGTCTATGAGTATGTTTCCATGAAATGGACTGCATTTATCCTGCATCAAGATCATTGCCCCTGAACCATGTACAGCTGAGAATGTCACCAATGCCTTCCTAAGTGGACACACTCTGGGAGAGGGCTGAGATATTTTTCTTTGTTTCAGAGCTGGACACTATTTTGGTAGCTCAGCAATAGATAAGTGAAATGTTTTGTTGATGAATAGTTTGTGACTTATCTTCCATCATGATTTTTAAGATAATATACATTGAAATCTATATTTGAATAGTCAGCAAATTTCTGGAATTTTCTGTCTCAAGTGAACTATATTAGCAAGCTAGTGATAAGGGACCCTGCTCTATATTTCAGACCCTTCTGAACTGTTTTTTCTTATACATAAATTACTCTTTTAATTTTTAAAAGCTAATATTTAATTTTAAAAAGAAACAATTTGTACAGCAAGTGAATTTCATTCTCTGGTTATCTGTATGTTCTAATTTTTGGTGTGTGTTGAATGTACCTTAGTCAGTAACTTGTTGAGTACAATAAGAGTTACAATCCTGAGTCATTCTGTCTTTAAATAGACAAATATGCTTGCATAATATTTTCTCCCTGTCTCTGCAGATATGAATATGTGGGCTTTTGGTGATGGAAGGCATGCAGGTACTACAGAGTTTAGGTTTCAGGGAGATAGAGAGAGACAGGCAGGGCCAGACACCTGAGAAAATACCCACAACAGCTCCCACTGTCTCCCTGGAGAAGCAAACCCAGAAAAGCATTGAGGATACAAACCAAGGACGACACTTCCTCTTGGAATATTCAGAGACTCTTCCTGCAGCATTCTCCTCTGATAAAATCTCAGAATAATGGGTGGCACTAAGGACATTCATTCATAGGTGCCAAAGCAGAGCAAGAAGAGAGAGTCTAGCATCTGATGTGAGACAGCCATCGACCCTTTGCATTCAAGGCACGCATTCTTAGGATACTAGCTTATAAATTCTCTCAGGTGCCCCAGCACGCACTGTCAGCCCTCTGACCCTTGTGCACAAGCTGTCCAAGACTTTGAAACCAAAACAAGAAGTCTCTTTGGTCCAGAGTTTTATATATCCAGCTTCAAATTCTTCACCCTTTCCTTTTAAAAATATCTACTATCTCTATTTCATCTCTTTCTAAAATCTAGTAATTCATTTGGGGAAATAGGAATCTTTTGATCTCTGATTACCTGCTCATTCATAATTGATAACTTCTCATGGAAAAAAATAGATCCCACTGGCTATCCCATTTGATATTCCCAAGGTTTCAAATACAGAAGCTTCACCAGCTGAACCAAAGCTTATTCCAGGGGCTGGAGGACTGGCTCTGTGGTGAAGAGAATATACTACTCTTTCAGAAGACCTGAGTTCCCAGGACCCACATCAGGGGTCTCACAATCACCTGTAATTCCAGCCACAGGAGTGTGTGTGTGTGTGTGTGTGTGTGTGTGTGTGTGTGTGTGTGTGTGTGTGTGTGTGTAGGCCCACACACTTACTTCAAAATAAAATAAATCTCTTTTTAAATTTCAACATGGAAACTGGGTGTAATGGTGAATACTTTAATCCCCACACTTGAGAGGCAAAAACAGGCAGATCTCTGAGTTCAAGGCCAGCCTGGTCTACAGAGCAAGTTCCAAGACATTCAGGGCTACACAGAGAAACCCTTAAAAAAATATACAATAGATAAAAATTTAAAAATCCAATATTGTGAGTCGGGGTGGGCTGGTAGGCTGAGGTAGAAAGGCTTGCTGACTATGAGTGGGATCAATGCCGGGATCCTAGACTGTGTAAGACAGAGAAAACCAGCTGAGCAGTGCCGTGTATTTATCCTTCTTCCTGATTGTTGATGTGATGTGCTTCTTCCAGCATCTGCCATTTTGGCTTCCTTGATATGGCGGATGGTACCCATGAACCATCAGCCCCAACAAACAGTTTTCCCTTAAGTCAAAGGATATTTTATCACAGGAAGAAGACGGCATCTGGACAAAGACTGAGTTTGACCTAGACTCTAAGTGAAAGTTGGCTGCAGGCAACAAATGAGTAAGTGGAAGTCACATTTGTACCTGGGGAGAAGGGCTGGACCTCAGAGGGCTTTGGAAGCCCCTGGAAAATTCCATGTAGATAAGCATAAAGAGGAAAATCTAGGAATGAATGGTGATCATCTGGCCTCTCGAATGAAGTGGGCTCAGAGGCAAAACAGAGTGATGCCTGAAGGAAAGTGGGGAGATTATAGCACTGGTTCAAAGGGGAGATGATCAAGAATTAAGGGGGCTGTAGAGATGGTTCAGTGGTTAAGAGGACTCACTGCTCTGACAGAGGACCCAAGTTTGATACCCTATGCATTAGTGGCTCATGACCATCTGTAACTACAGTTCCAGGAGATCCAACCCCATTTTCCAGCCTCTACAGGCACCAGGTACATTCATGTACATGCAGGCAAACACTCATACGCATACTAAATCTTTTTGAAACATGAATCAAGAAAAATACATTATTGTGGATATGTGAATTCCCATTTAGGCAGCTTCCCACTCCCCTTTTCTGGAAAATACTTCCCAGATTTCCTTCAGGAAAAGTTCTTCTATAGCTCAGGTTGTCTGAACTAAGTCAGCTGAACTTGAGTGTTCCTAAGGGCCTATTCAACATAACTACTTCAAAAGGCCACACTCACCCTGACCCAGGATTAAGCAATTTTCTTCCTAGGAATATTATTTTCCAGGCAGATAGTGAAGCTACACACATTTGAACATAGTCATTAAACACCTGGCAAGAAATGACACCCCACACACAGTTTAATAATTCACATCCCAATCCAATTACTGCACATTTCATAAGCAAGTGTTTATTAGAATACAGTCATTGCCTCTGAACAAGCAGCATTTTTTAGAGGGAAATTATAATGATTATCTTCAAGATAGAGGCATGAGTAATAGAATTGTTCCCCATTACTCCTCATTTCATCACTTTCCTCCCATGTTCTTTCACATGGTAAACCTCCAGCTACAGCTTGATATAGCCAGATCCATGCTGTGTCCTCCATCCTTTGATATAAGGTCTTTCTTGGCTCTTCATCAAAATGAATGCACCCTGGGTTACTAGGGAACCACAGTGTAGGACACTGTTCAGTATCATGCATACTATTAGTCATCTCTAACTTAATGTGTGCAGAGGAAAAGGGAGTTTGGGGTCCAGAAGAACAAGCTGCCAGGACTAGGGAGCTTTGGGTGTTTGTAACATCTTCTGAGCCTCTCTGAACCCTCATCACTAAGTAGAAAGAATTGGGTCAGACTGGGTACTCCTAACATGCAGTACATAGGTGGGGACCAGGGAATTTAAGAATAAGGCTGTCGTATCTCAAGCCTGAAATCTGAGCACTCGAAAGCCTGTGATCAAAGAATGATAGAAGAATCATAAGTTTCAGGCCAGCATCCTGAACCCCTATCAAACCACCCCCCCAAAAAAAACCCAGCTAAATCTTGTCCAGAATGCTGCTGTGTGTGTTCTGGAACAGCACTACCCTCAATTTCTGTTAGGAAATAATGTGGTCCCCAGAGACACAAATTCAATGTAGGTTTAAGGCAGAGATCTAGTCGAACAGCATCTTCCCAGACATAATTGTGGGCAAGAATAATCATGTGACTAAATTTTATCATCAAATCAAATCTGGTAGGAATGCTGAAACAGGCAGGGTTTCCTGGTGGACTTGGTGGTTCAAGGCTTCTACAAGTACCCTTGGCACTCCCCAGTGAGCCAGCCTTGGGACAAAGCTAACAATGCAGGAACAATGGACACACAAGAAATAACAGCTGTCTGAGTGCCACATCAAGCCTCACCTGACACCCTAGCGTCTATGTGCCTGAAGCTTAGTCGCATAAGCCAACCACACAATAATGGGGCATGGGAGGGAGCCAGAGAAATGGCTTGGCAGTTAAGCATCCACTGCTCTTGCACAGGACCCGAGGTCTGTCACCACCACCTGACAGCTAACAACTGCCTATAGCTCTGACTTAAGGGGATCCAACACGTCTGGCCTTTACAGGCACTATATTCACCTGCTCTCTCTCTCTCTTTTTCTCTCTCTTTCTCTCTCTCTCTCTCTCTCTCTCTCTCTCTCTCTCTCTCTCTCTCTCTCTCACACACACACACACACACACACATACACACACATACACACATTCCTTAAAAATTAAATTTCAAACAAGGATAGGATTCCATGGCTTAAGCTGATTTCTGTGCTTAGCAGCTGTACCTTAAAACTAGAAGCCACTTCAGTGACAGTATGTTTATATGGATATATTCTGAGAAGTCAGTTTCTAGAAGATTCACAACAGAATCTGTGATCTCATCACCTCCCCCAGAAAAAAAATCTTTAAAATCCCTTGCAGCATTAACATTCTGCAGCCTTAAGAATCTGTGAAGTATTAATTTATAGATTTAGCTCGTGCATGCTTAACTCCTACTATTGGAAAATAGTTTTGTTCTTTGTATAGTTGGGGTTTTCATTTAAAAAGATATACACTCTCATTAAAATAACACTGGTAAGCTCTGGAAACAAAAAAGTCAGACGCTCTGTATTTTGGAAATTTCCTTTTAATTTTTTGCATTTTTCTGAGTGTAATATGCTCATTTTTCTGATAGGAGTTTCAATATAGCTGACCCAAGCTTTATGTACCAGTTTGCATAATGTTTTTTTTCCACTTGAGATTATTGTATAATGACATATAATTCCCACACCATTACACACTCCTTGTAAATAGCTATTTAAGATGGCGTCCCAAGCCTTATCACAGAGGACTATCTCTCACAGTATCCAAAGACACTATACAAGCTACTAAGGGGGGAAAAAATCAACAGTCCTACTCAGATGTAAAACCACAAAGCACAACGATGATCATCCAGGCAAGAGATTCCTCAAGAGTACAATATTGGCATTTATATCTCGGGAGTAACCAACAGATTTGTAATAGGACTTAGCACATACTCAACAGAAGAGAAGTCATGCATGATACTGCAAAACTAACCAATTACTTGTGGCCAGAGAGGTCATGGACTCTAGAGGAAAACCTATTATCACCATTTTCTAAACCAGTATGACTTCTAACTATATTCTCAATGCTTATCCTTACACCTACAGATAAGTGTCTATCTCAGCCTTCATCAAAGGAACATCTGCTTGCAGCAGATAGAGACTATTACAAAAGCCACAAATGGTCAAATGCAGAGAACTGACAATGAAACCTTGGTCTCTAAACCCAAGGCTCAGGGTACATCAAATAAGCAGAAAGATTTTAAGAGAAGGAAGAACTGGGTACTTAGTGCTAGTTCTAGACATGACATGGAAACTGTACCTATGAACTTTGACCAGTATGGTTGCCTAAACAAGACCTGTACAATGACATCAGTTGCCATGACAATGAGGATGGAGAAATCTAACAAGTCCCCCACCCCAGATGAAGAACTACAGGCAATCAATGGTTACTGAGGAGAGAACCAGTCTTTTTCATGGTTGAGGCCCTTGAAGGGTTATTGAATCATATCAGCCCTAAACATATATATATACACATAGGAGCAAAACTAGGTGGGCTCAGTAGGTTGTGTGTATGTGTTTGTATGTATACATGTATGTATGTATGGATGGATGGATGGATGGATGAATATGTGCATTATATAGTAGTAATAAAAAAGAGATCATAAATTTGAGAGTTTTCATATATGAAATTCTCAAAAAAAAACCCTAAAACTTTACAATGAGCTCCTGTGGTGATATATTGTATATCTAATAAAGTTTACCTGAAAATCAGAAGACAGAGCCACCCACAGAGTTAGCCACAAAGGTCAGAGAGTAGTGACCCACACCTTTAATCCCAGCACTCAGAAGGCAGAGCTCTGGATCTCTGTGAGCTCAAGGCCAAACAGAGGCAGGTGGTGGTGGCACACCTTTAATCCCAGCACTTGGGAGGCCTTGCCTATGCTCTCATTACCTGGGAAACACACATGCCTTTATTCCTAGGACAGGAAAGTTGAACCAGGAAGTGAGATAGGTGGGCAGAGAGAGAAATATGCAGGAGGAAGCAGGAGTTTGGCCCTGTGCTTCCCTTCCCTTTGAGGATTCAGAGGCATCAGTCTGAGGAACAGCTAAGTGAGAAGTGCCTGTGGCTTGTTCCTTTGTCTCTGATCTTTCAACTTTTCCCCAATATCTGGATACAGGTTTTTAATTATAAGATCAAGTAGAATTCATGCAATAAGTTCCTTGGCATTCTTGAAATAATATCCTATAATGTCCTTTACCATCACATGAATATTGAATAAAATGAGGCTGTCTCCAGGTTTTTATGTTTGTTCTATTTCCTTTTTAATAAAAGACTCATTCTTTAGTCAAACTGTAAAGGGATTGCCACAGTAGATGCCCACTGAATGTCAGAGCAGGTGGTGTACAAAGTACAAACATCATCCGGGGTCTAAGAAACTGGTGACCATGGAGACAATTCCTGGAGGCTCATAACTAGCCAATCTTCACAAGCACCTGCCCCCTCCAATTGGAAGGTACTTCTCCAGCATTCCTGGCATCCATCCTAGAGGTGGTGTGTCCACTCTAGCATGTGGGCTTTGGAACCAGCCCTGTGTAGAAAGCTGCATTCCCCTGCTTCCTCGTTCTCTGAGGACGGCACTTGGCAGAGGCTGACCCCTGTCTAAGCAGCTCCCAGTAGTCAACTCTCTATGAATGAGAAGTCTCATTCTGGGGTTGAGCTATAAGAAATCTATATAATCTCCAAATCCATTTGGTCAGTCTAAAGGGGCCTGGAGTCTAAAGGTCAATTAGTAAGCAACCCCTGTGCTCAGGCTTCTGTCTGGGTTTCCAGTTGGCTCAGCACTCTCTTGGGTGGGGAAGAATGAAGCTCTTTAAGGGATTATTTTAGAAAAAGAACTATGAAAATAAAATATTCAAGTATTGCCTATAGTCCCACCTTTTGTAATGGGCTGTATGGGCTGAGGTTTTGCTTAAAGGGTTTAGTTGAAAAGTCTGATCTTGCTAACTCTGGATTCTGGCAGTCCACAATCAGGCAGATATAAGAGATAATAGAATTATTACTGATAATAGCTATTCCCTCTGGAGAGCACACCATGTGCTGCTTTGAGATACTCATTTTCCATGCATGGTTCATGCTATAGAAATCTCTACCATAAAGATAGCACCGCTACTATTTGACAAGGGAGAGACTGAAAAGCTCTACAATATCCAGATTCATACCACAGGTTGCAGAATCCACATCTAGGTCAAAGGCCTTAGAGAGCCCATCCTCATCACCATCACTTGGGGCTGATGAAGGAAACTCTGAGAGTTCAGTCAGCAGTAAGTGTAGGGCAAGTCAGAGGGACTGAGAATTCTACATGCCACAGTACTTAGTCAGGGATGTTCCACCAGCCACAGAGCCCATCCAGGGTTAGAAGCTTTGCATAGGCCATCTGAGAAGGGGCTTTATTTTTGCTTCTGCTTTTTTAGATAAATTTACCATTTTTGAGTTGTATAGTTTAGGAGCATTTCACACATTCACAACACTGGGCAATAGCCACCACTATTTAATTCCAAAATATTTGCCTCACCCTAAAAGAAAACTCCATGAAGCCATTTCTCCCCAAATCTTCCCACTGGCAGCCAATAATCCATTTTCTGCCCCATGAGAATTACCTGTTCTGGAAATTCTGTATCTATGGAACACCCTCTGGGAGCAACTGACATACCCCACTTATTCTATAAGCAGTTCACCAAGCCTCAAAGCACAAGGTAGACAGAATCCATCCTAACATCCCACGCTGCTGACTCTGTTGTCTCCCAAACTGAGTAACCACATCAACCCTCAACATAACCTTTCCCATCAATGGAGATGGTGGTTACACTCCCTCCTGAGCAATGACCTGGAAAATCCTAAGGATCCCACCCTTGTTTTTTTTTATTGATTCTAGATGGGCAGGACCAAGACAGCTCTGATTTTTACTGGCCTCCAGCAGTCTGAACAACAACCTTGAGCCCAGGAATAGGTGTCCTCACTTGTGAACAAATGTCTTTGAACTATCTCCCCTACTTGAACCCTACTGACCCTGAACACTGGAGCTCTGAAAATCACATGCACCTTATAGATCATCTTCTAAAACTAATCCTGTGGTAGTAACTTTGGCAGTGAACAGTAGGACCAGCTATCATTCTGCTGACATATTTTCCCTTCTAGTTAAAGAGAGCAGGGGAGAACTTCAGGGCTTCTCAAAATGAAAATGTTAGGTACAGAGATGGATAGAGGAATGTTGATGGTAGCCCCATGTCAGAGTGTTTCCCAAATAACACACATGACTATCCTGAAGAAATGAATGAACACACAGACATTCAGATTGTCTGGGGAGCCTGTATAGATGAATGGTGAGCTCTCTACAGTGTGGGAAGAATAAAACTCTAGATTCTCACTTCAATGGAGAAAAAAAGCATTCTCCAAGACTGTGTAATGCTATCAATTCCCCAAGATTCCTTCAATTTCTCTGCCTCTCATCCTAAAAGTATTGAGTTTTGATATTCGAGTGCCTTGTATATCAGAAAACATAAGAAAGTGTGGGTCTGGAGAGATGGCTCAGCAGTTAAGAATGCTTACTGCTTTATCATAAGACTTGAGTTCAGATCCCAGCACCCACACAGAGCAGCTCACAAGCCCCTGTGACTCTAGCTCTCAGGGATACAATGTCTCCTTGTGGCCTCTATGAACACTTACACCCATGAGCACTGCATACTACATAAATACTAAATCTATTTTTAAAGTATTTATTTCCTCCTCTCCCTAGAATTTAACCTTCATCCTTCCTCAGTTTCTCTCAAAGGTCCATTTACTTCTGAGCTCCAGGAAGAAGTTGCCAGCAGAGCTATTGAACAGGGCTCACGGTGAGGCACATACACTGTGTCTTGCCCAAATCAAGCAAGCATTCAAAATCCTTTCTTACAGCTTTTTTTTTAATATTTGTTTGTTTAATATGCAGGGGTGTTTTGTCTCTATATATGTCTATATACTACACCCATGTTTGATACTCAGGAAGGCCAGAAGAGGGCATAAGATACCCTGGTACTGGAGTTATAGATGGTTATGAATCACCATATGAGTGCTGGAAGTCCTGGGTCTTCTGGAAGAGCAGCTAGTGCTCTTAACTGCTAAGCCATCTCTCTATACCATTTTGTGTCTTTTTAAAATATATTCATTAGTATATATGATTGCACTAGAATTCTCTTTAGGAGAAGGAGAGAAACAAATACATATTACAAAGAGAGCTTATTAGACTGGTTTATACTTATGGCCTGAGTAGTCCAACAATGACTGTCTTCACACAGGAAAGGCTAAGAACCCCAGAAGCAAATCAGTCAACTAAACTGAATGCCTCAGGGATTCTAATTTAGCACTGAAGACCAGGAGGATTCCTGGAGAGTTGCTATCTTCAGTCAACACTGGAAAGCACAAAAAGCTTGATTCCAAGGTTAGTGAAGGATGGCAGCAAGGACCATCTGTAGGGGATTTATGATGTTACATTGTAAATAATTGTCCCACCTATGAGTTGAATAAAACACGCTGATTGGCCAAAGGCAGACAGGAAGTGTGGGTGGGGCTACCAGATTAAGAAAACTCTGGGAACTGGAAGAACAGAGCAGAAATGCCACAGAGACTCCAGAGTTGCCAGACAAGCCAGAAGATGTAGAGGACAACTATACTGCTCTGAGAAAAGGTACCGAGCCCCATGACTGAACAGTGGGTCAGTTTAAGGGTAAACGGTTAGCAAGTTATATATCTGGGCCTTAGACCAATCAGCCTAAAATTAATGTAAGCATCTGTATGTCTCTGTGGGTCTGCAGGCCTAAACCTTGAGGCTAGGCCCAAAAGTCCAGGCCAGAAACTTCTTACTACAGCAATATTGTACATAGGCTCAACCAGGAAAGGTGAAGGCAAACAGACCAAAAACAGCAGCTTTCCTATTGGGTCTCCTATATTAGCTTCCACTAGAAAGTGCTACACTGATCCCAGTTAATCCTCACAGACCCACCATAAGCTTGTCTCTTAGTTAATTTGAGATATAATCAAATTGACAGCAAGATTAAACATGACAACACAATACATTGCCATTGCCTAGTCACTTCACTAGCCCACACTAGAATACCAAGCTTCATACCTGTGTTTGATTAACTGTAGCGTAGTACCCACTAATCAATCTTTCCCAGCCACTTTCCCTAGCATCTGGTAACCACCATTCTATCCTCAACATCTGTGAGATGAAAATGTTGACAGTCCTCATATGAATGTAATAAGGCAGTATATGCCTCCTGTGCCTGGCTTAACTCAGCATAATAATCTTCAGTTTCATCCACACTGGTACAAATGGCAAGATCTCATTTGTTTTAAGGTGAATTGTTCTGCATTATATATAGGTAACTTTTTTCCTTTTTTTTCATTGGGAAGACATGAAGATTGTTTCTATCTTCAGCCATTGCAAATAACACTGCAAATAAGTACATGCTAGACACAGCATGTGCCCTTCATTCTCATTCTATGACAAATAATTTACTTGGGGGCCAAGTGTGCTCAATGGTTACATTAATATGCACAGTAAAATTAAACATTTATGCGACCTTTGTCTTTTCATTTCTGGAGTTTTGTCATTGTCTACAAAGGGTATTTTCCTTGACACTGCTCATCTGCTCCTCTTGACTTGAAATTATGTTTGAAAAACAAAAACAACTTACATTGCTTTTATAAGGAGGGGCCAGATCGTAAAGAAATATAACCTCAGCATCGTACAAATTCAGTGTAAGAAGGCATAAAGAAATGAACAGACACTCCAGAAGGGTTTCCTTCTTATAGTCCATTAGAGAGCTCAGTGCTTAAGAGTACTTGCTGCTCTTCCTGAGGACACAAACTCTGTTCCTAGCATTCGTTCTAGGTAGTTCACCAGCATCTGCAACTCCAGCTTCAGGGTATCTGACACCTCCAGCCTTGGCAGCCAGCCACTTGCACTCACATACATCACAAATGACTATACTTAATAAAAATAGCAAAAATACATCTTTTAGGAATAACCTGTTAGAGGTGCTAAAGGACTGTGCAGTGGTTCAGAGAAACTGCTGCTTTTGCAAAGAACCTGGGTTCAGATCCCAGCATCTACATGGTGGCTAGCAATCATTTTAACTCTGGGTCCAGAGTATTCTGGTTCCCTCTTCTGGTCTCCATGGGAATCAATCGTGCACACGATACACATACACAAGCAAAGCACTCATGCAAACAAATCTGCTAATAAAGAGTAAGTATCAGAGCTTCTTGGGAGGCTGTTTAATATGCAGCAGAAACTCTAGCTTTACTTTAATGTCCAAGTCACTTGTGAAGAAGTCTGAGCCCAGGATATTAGAGCTGCTGTCTGGTGTAAATCTAGATCATTCTTCTCCTTTTTGTGTGGGATGCCTACTCTTAAGTCAGTATTGGGCTTGTAAGGTGGTACATAAATATCAGCTTGGAAGTCAAAGAGACCAGCTATGAATCTTAGCTCCATCACTAGGTGACAATGGAGGAATCGCCTAATCTCAATGAGCCTTATTTGCCCATCTCAAAAAAAGGGATCCAGTCTCTGCCTACCAAGTGCTAGGATTAAAGGGTTATTCAGGGTCATGAAAATATGCACTCATGGATTTTCTGGGAGGTTTTGTTTGGTTTTGGGTTAGGGTTGCTATGTTTTGTTCAATATTAGTTAGCATTTGCTGAACATATATTTTGTACTAAGCCTTATACCAGCTGGCTTACCTGATTTTCATACAGTCCAGTCATTTCATTAGTGAGAGAGAGAGAGAACATGATTAAGGACCAGAGGCACCAGGTTGCCTGGCCCCACACCTGCCCTCTAGATCAACATTCATACCAATGAACAGCTTTCAGTTTTGTACAATCCCAAGACAAGCTCATATTTTAATTCAATAGTTTAAAATACATATTTGTGAGGTGACTATGAAATCTCACTGAATGTCTAAGAACTGAAACACAGATAATCCTTTAAAGCAAAGAAACATTTTTAATATAATTTATTTAACTTTATTTTATCTGCATTGGTGTGAAGGTATCAGATCTTCTGGAACAGAAGTTACAGACAGTTGTCAGCTGCCATATGAGTGCTGGGAATTGAACCCAGGTCCTTTGGAAGAGCAGCCAGTGCTCCTAACCCCTGAGCCATCTCTCCAGCCCCACAAAGGAAACTTTTCATTTTTTTTATTTATAATTTTTTGATACTCTCATATAGTAAATTCTGGCTGACCCAGAATTTACTATATAGACCAGGCTGGCTTCACATTCACAAGGATTTTCCTGCCTGTGCCTACCAAGTGCTAGGATTAAAGGTCTGTCCCTCTATGCACATCAGAGACTACCTTTTTAATTTTCATTCGTTTATTGCACGTGTAACTATGTACCACATGTGTTCAATGCCAGAAGATGTCAGAAGAGGGTGCTAGATTCCCCTCAAACTAGAGTTAAGATAATTGTGAGTTGTACTGTGGGTGCTGGCAATCAAACCCATATCTTCTAGAATAACCAGTTCTCTTAACCACTCATCTGTCTAGGCCCTAGACCTTTCTTAACCAAACAGTAGTACTAAGTCCTATACAAGTGCTTTAAAATCTAAATCATGTAATATATTAGTATAGTGAACTATATATGTATATAGGATAGGATAGTGAAGTATTAATGTGAGAGCAGATGGTCCTTAGTGTACCCAATTATCATGTGAAAGAAATCATTTTCATTGTCACATTCCATCTTCACATGCACATGTGTGGATGAGGAAAATCATTCTGCTAAGGTTAATGAAGCACTTGGGGCTTTATATAGCAAAACCTGTATAAAGCTACATGGCTGCTTCAGGTAATGTTTCTACAGCTCTGTTTCCCAGTCTTGAAGAGGGATACAACTGATATGAGCCAGAAATGCTCCCATGCAGTGAATACCAGCGTTTTTATAACACTCTCATCACTAAATATTGGTGCACCTTCCAGGCTCTAGACTTTCAATCTCGACACTTACAGAGCTTATGAGTTCTCAAGAATTCCACTCTAAGAATTTATGGACCTCTTCTTCCATCTTCAATATTTGGAGATGGGCCTGGGCTGCAGAAGAACTAGTCTTCCTGCTCTGGCTTGCTAACGCTGAACATCATCACGCCTGATTCATGGCCTGACAAGCCTCCTTCTGGTCCACAACCCTGAGCTGGTGAAGGGCTCAGGGGTGGGGTTTGGGGAGGAGATATACTAGATGAGCTAGCTCATCCTGATGTACTGTTGGGAACTCTGCTCAAGGGGCAGGCACAGCTCAAAGAGCCAATTATAAAATGCAACCGTTTGATGACCACATGTGGTAGATCTTCCAGCTCATTCTGTTTTCATCTAATTAAACCTTTCATTTCCACAGGCAGCTTGCCTTACAAGCTTGTGTTTGCCTTTGTTGGCAGGAGGTAATCAATAGGGGAGATTGGGTACATTTCAGCATGTATTAGCAGCTCAATTGGAACTTGTTTTATTTTAATAACATCTTGCTTTCGTTCTGTTCAGGGCAAATCAACAGCTTTGAAGAATAATAGAAGACAACAGACTGCTTTATGTTAGCTCGTTACGAGTAAAGAAACCCGGGGAAGAGAGGAAGCACAGAAATTGAAAAGTACTTTAAAACCACGGTTCCTTTGTTAGAAAAAAAAAGTAAAATGCCTTCTATTTTTTTTTGAGCATCATCAAATATAGTTGGCTTCGAGAAGATAAACCTTCCAAGAAATAACAGTGAACCCCTCATTTCTGAAACTTTCTGCTGTGCTAACTTGCAGCTTATACATAGGTATCTTCCATTAGTTTCAAAGGGAGCAACAAAAGTGATCAGAAACAGGAGCAGTATGTGGTGATACACACCTCTAAGAGGCCATCCTCAGCTACATGGCAAGCTTGAGCCAGCCTAGGCTACATGAGACCCTATCTTAAAGAAAAATAATAATAAAAGAGAAAACAGGTACAAATTTGTCATTTGTTTCTCAGAGGTGAACCAATGCCTGAATGTTCGTGCCCTCAAATATGGGCATGCTGGTAGAACCCGGAAGCCTTCATAACAAGCAGTACACCATGATGAATTATTTATGAATTCACTGCTAACGTAGCCAATAGGATTCAACTGGACAGAAAGCCCCTTCATGGATCAGAGAGATGACTCAGCCTGTAAAGCAACTTGCTGCCCAAGCCTTATGATCTGAGTTTGGGGGGTGAGGAAGCAGAACAGTGTGGCCACACCGCTGCCATGGAAGGCCTGCACTTCAGGTTTTCTGACAGGGTACCACCCAGTCCCCAGAAAAGCCATAAACTTGCACCACACAGGAATAGGCTAATCACCATCCTAGGAAAAAAAAATACCTAATGTTATAGAGGAAATACCTAAAGTTCCAACCATTATAGATATCACCAGGTGTCCTTTAGCCTAGCACACCTATTTCCCTTTTTAACGAAGACAAATGTCAGCCAATTAGGGTCCTTAACTTTGAAAATCTCCCCCAACCCTGGGCTCTACTATAATAATAATAATAAAAAAAAAAACCTCACCCACCATGGGCTGGACACTCTGCTGTAACTGCTGCATTGGGCAGACAAAGAGTCCTAACTTGAGCTTGAATAAAGGCTCTTTGCTTTTACATACGAATTTGGACTCCTTGGTGATCTTTTGAGGGATTCTGAGATCTGAGCATAACAAGTTTGACCCCTGTGCCCCATGTAAAATGGAAGAACTGGCTTCACAAAATTATCCTTTGACCTCACATGCATGCCACAGTACACATATATAACAATAATAATAAATTACAATTTAAAAAGCCTTTTCTGAGATCCTAATGGATGTATCCCAATATGATTTTTCCCTTCTATAATGTATCTGAAACAGCCACATTCATAGAAACAGAATGTAGAATTATGGTGGGTGGGAATTGGGTGTAAGGTGGGTGAGACAGGTAGTAGCAGTGTATAATGCGTAGAGTTTCATCTGGGTCAGATGTTAAAGTTCTGGAGATGACTGAACAACAGAGGCAATTGAGTTGCACACTTAGAATGGGGCTAGTGTAACGCATAGTTAAAAATGTCCAAAATCTTTAATCTTTTTAAAGATTTATTTATTATGCATGCAGTGTTCTGCCTACATGTATGCTTGCACACTAGAAGAGGGCTTCGGATCCTATTATAGATGGTTGTGAGCCACCATGTGGTTGCTGGAAATTGAACTTAAGACTTCTGGAAGAGCAGCCAGTGCTCTTAGCCACTGAGCCATCTTTCCAGTTTCCAGAATATTTCATCTTGAGATTCAATCGTCCTTGTCTATCCCTAGCTGGATGTGCTGCACTGTTGTTCCTACGGCTCAAGCCACCATGTGGGGATATGCCTTCACTCTTCCTTGTGGCCTGACCACCCGGTTCATCCTCCTTCCTGGGTGTCCATCTGTCAGCATCCCCTTATTCTCTATCATCTTCCTGGACCAAGAAATCTTTATCTCTTACTTGAATCCCTAAAGGATACCCTACCTGGTTTTCCTGCATCTACCCAGGCCCTTGTCCTCACGGGATGTTCCCCACCAACCTCGAGACTGAACCTTTATAGACAGAACACAGGAGTTGCCATTTCCTGTTTAGAAGTTTCAGGCCACACATGGAACAAAATCTGGTCTTCTCTCCAAGCAATTCTTGTACCTACACATGGCAGGTCTATTCCTATCCTGTGGCATATTCTCCCATAGTCTGCCTACTCCACACACTTTGAAACTAACTCCTTTAGTTTCTCAAAGCCACTAGGTTTTACACTTATTCTACATTTAGAATTTTTTACCTGGAACATTCTTCCCTCATCAGTTTCCCTCAGTGATGCCATGTCTATCTTCAACCCTCCTAAGTGCTCTTTGCTCTTCCCTTGCCCAGGACACTTTTTATTTATCCCTATTTGTCTCTTCCTTTCCAGACTTTAGATTGTTGAGGTAGCAACCACAGCTGCCTTAGTAACCCTGTCACCTAACCCTGAACCATAGGCACTCAATAAGTGTATGTTGAATAAATAGAGGAACAGGTTTTTAGGGTACTCTAACAGGGAAATAAGAAAACCTACCTTTAGCCCAGGCAGCCTGTGTGTTCTGCTTCCTTGGATACCCAAAGAAATTTCTGCACAGCTATCTAAATGTGTACCATGTACACTTGTAGAGAGCTGCGGAGTCACACCTTAAAGATGGCGCTGGCTTCCGCATTCCACCCTCCTGTTGGTGAGCGCTCTCTGAGATATACAATTCCTTATTTGGCTAAGGCTAAGATCTTGGTTTGCTTCCACATACCCGGACCTATTGGCATGGCCCACGTGGCACCCTGTGATTGGCAGTCCAGAAGGTATTTAACTGGGAGCAGGCTTTCCCCAGAAGAAAGAAGATCCATGTACAAGGTCCTGAATAAATCACTGAAAGAAGAGCCTGATGTTGTGACTTCCTTGCTGGTGAGGTCGGATGTAACATACACTATTACATGGACCCATTGAAAGCCACTCAACAAGGACACATACAACCAAAGGTCCTTCCCCAATGGTGTCAGTGTGACCCTCACCAAGGACAAGGTGATTGTTTGAGCCCTTCTCTGTGCTAAAATAAAGCCATTGACAAGTTCCATCCACCTGTTCCTTACCCTTGATTTTTCATTAAAGTCAGGGAAAAGCTGAAGACCTGTTGGAAAAAGTAGAGAAATGGGGAATCTGGATACTATGCATGAACAGGGCCCCCAGCAATCAAGAGCATCACTGAAAGACTTGACTTTAGTGGATCTCTCTATGAAGGATATGCCAAGGATCTATATAGTTGCTTTGCATTGCATTTGAAATGTCCCCCAAAGGCTCATATGTGTAGATACTTGGTTTCTGGGTGTTGGGCTTGTTTCAGAAGGTCATGAAAACTTTAAGAGATGGAGCCCTACTTAAGGAAGTAGGTCACTGAAGACAGACCATGAGATTGTATAACCCAACCCCACTTTTTGTCTCCTTTACCACCACGATGTGAGGAGGTAACGAGTCCCAGATGCACACTCTTGGCACCATGCCCTCCTCCTCACCAGGCTGACTGTATCCTCTTAAACTGTGAGCCAAAATGGGCCCTGCCTCCCTTGAGCTGCATCCATGTTAGGTATTTAATCAAAGCAACAAGACACTGCAACATTACCCCAGCACTTGGGAGTCTGATGCTGTTTCCAAGAACTGGGAATAGTGTTAACATGCAGAGGACCCTAGTTTTGGTCCCCAGCACTATTTATCCTGGAAGCTTTTCTTTAGGTTCCATCTTCATTTTTCTTGAAGCAGGTGACCTCTTCTTGAGAATGGTTTGCATGAGACATACTTTGAAAAAGCCTAAAATGAAGAATGGACTCGACACTAGAAATAGTTATTTCTTTGGTAAAACTAGTCATTAAATATTTAAGCAAGCCAAGGTTGAGAATTCAAGCTTTTGCATGCAAACATGTACAACTTCACTCATCATTCAGAAGATATAAATCAAAATCATAATGTAGCAGGCTTTTTCTTTTGGACCACCAACCAGCTCCCAAATCATCACAGATTTGTGAGTTTCGAATGCTTGGTCTAGCTTGGGCATTTATATGGCTGGTTATCTCTTTTAACTTAACCTGTCTCTGGCTGGTTTCTGGCCCTGGGTGTGTCCTTCATTCCCTCCACCTCTCCTCTTTGTCTGCTTCTCCTCTATTTATTCTCTCTGCCTGCTAACCCTGCCTACCCTTTCTCATGCCTAGCTATTGCCCATTCCGCTTTTCACTGAACCAATCAGGTGTTTTTTGGCAGATAAGGTATAACAGATTCAACATATCTTTTCATAATTAAACAAATGCGGCATCACCAGAAGTAACACGCCTTTACACAGTTAAAGTAATAGTCTTCAGCATAAACAAGATAGCATATCTTTGTCCAACTAAAATAGGATTTCTCTAACACCAGAATGCATTTCTCTGCTCCATCATAATAGCCAGAACAGAAACACACAGACAGCAAGTGCTGTGAAATATGTAGAGGAGGTGGACACTGCACTGCTGATGGGGATGCAAACAGAGAGGCTACCATGGGAAACATATGGAGGTCCTAATTTTTTTTTAAAAAAAAAGTTATAAAAATAGACAAATTACCATGTGACTAAAAAAAAATCCCATTTCCAAGCAAATATTCAAAAGTGGAAGCAGCTATTCAGAGATTTGCAAACCAGTGTTCTCAACAGCATCTGTCACAGCGACCAAAGGGTGTTCAGACACCAAGTGTCCATCAGCAATTAAAGAGCAGAAACAAACAAACAAAAAGCACATAGCGAAAACAATGGAGTGCAAGAGAGCCTTTAAAGAGAAATTCTGGCACATCCTACAACATAGATGAAACTTGAAGATGTTAAATAAAATAAGCCAGTCACAAAGAAAAAGTAAAGTCAGAGTCTCCCGGCCCACCAGAAATATACAGTGAGATCCAATCTAAAAATAAATAAACACACGTTAGCCCAATTCCATTAATTTAAGATACATGCAACAGCCACTTCATTGACATTAAAAAGTCACCTGACTCAAGGGAGGGAAAGTGGGGGGAGGGTTATCATTTAATGAGCAAATGGTTCTAAAAAATTATTGGTATTGGTACTCATTAAGTATTACAACCGTTCTTAATCCCACAAAATTATACTCTTTAAATGACTAGAATGGAAAATTTTATGTTATCTGTATTCCAACTGTGAAGTCAAATCTGTTCAATTTCTAACTCCGCCACCTGTTACGCTGTTGCAATCCTAGACAAATTATTTCATTTTTCTGACCCTCAGATTTATTTTATTAGATTATGTGCATTCATGTTTTGCCTGTGTGCATGTCTGCGCACTACATGCATGCCTGGAGCCAAGAGAAGATAGAAGAGGATCTTGAATCCCCTGCAACTGGATTCACAGATGGTTCTGACCCAACATGTAGGTGTGCTGGGAGTCAAACCCAGGTCGTCTGGAAGAGCAGCCAGTTCTCTAAACCACTGAGCAATCTCAGATTTCTGATTAACAAAGCAGAAACCAGATTTAAGCCTATAAAGCAGAATGATGAGGAGGAGGGAAATGCATATAAAGCACAATACCTAGTACATTGTAGATGTCTGTCCACACTGGCAAGACTGTATAAAAGTCCAAAGCACAAAACAGCATATCAGGTATGAGCCAAGTCAGGTTTGGCATAAGAGGTGTATAGACTGTATCTCAAAGCCTGTGGACAGTCACTGGGATCATTTTAGTATGGAGTAGAATAGCAGAAAGTAAGGCAGAGAAGGGAACAAAAGTTAAGCTTAGGATTCGGGGACATGGAAGATGCCTATACATTTCACTTAGCCATGGCCTACTTGCCCACTAACAGAGGCAATTAACATTTCAGCTTCAAGGAAAACAAATTATAAAGAGACTACACATAACACTCACCAGATTTACAGGCCTTAAGCAGGAATTCCCCAGAGTGCTCTTTCCTTCCCATCCACTTTAAACACAAGGTGGGGTCTAGAGAGTCTTCCTCTGCTTCAGTTACTTACCCAAGTTCTCCTTCTGATCCTGTGCCAGACCTTCTTTAGACCTCAACATCTGTAACAGGGAGGCCTGAGTCAAAAAGCAGTTTTGCTCCAGGTCCATGCACCTACACCTCAGCCTCTAGTTTCAGCAGCGTCATGTGTCTATCCCATCATCCACTTAATGTCCTTTAATTGCCTGCTCTCTCCTGTGTTTTCTCTCCACCTGTCAGTGAAAACTTAAGGTAATGAGAAGGCATGTCATGTGTCAGCAACAGGCACCTACCTATCTCCACAATGGGTAGTAGCTGGAGAGTGCAGCCTCTTGCTCCATCCGATATGACTTGTGAACATTCTGTGGGAACTCTGGAACTCCCTGGAACAGACTGTGCAGCTAAGTGTGAACTCTCCTGCTCCCTCAGCTATTCCTGAATTACTCACTAACTCGGGTGGATTTCAACAATTTTTTGCAGTTTTACTGGTTTCTTCTCACCTACTCCTTCCTCTCTGACAGAGTTAGGTTGCACAGACCCCTCTTCCCTACTCCTAGCTCAAGCTCATCTCTCTTGAATTGGGTGACAGGGTTCATCACTAGCCTTATCTCTAAAGGATTCAACAGGAATCATAATCTTTGCAATTTTCCTGTTGTTCTTTCATTGTTGTGGGAGAATGATGAATTTTTGCAGCTTCATATCATAAGGAAAAAAAACATAAATCCATTTAAACAACAACTTTGTCTTATAACATATGTGTGTCTTTAACCCTGGCTGAGGACTACTTTTATCACCACACAAGAAAGCATACTGTTTTAATAACAAATCTTTCCTTTTAGTTCTATGAGCCACCCTTTGGTCTTCCAAATTTCCTTACCCCTTTATTAAGCTTCACAGGTGGCCTTAGATTGATATTATCTACTTTTAAAACCTGGTGGGTTTTATTAGAATTCAAATAGCTGGAACATTGAGTCTTAGGGTGTGCCTTAACATTTATTTAAGTTTTCCTTCGGGTTCCTCAGTGATGCTTTACAATTTTATTTATGTAAACCCAAATGTTTCATCTAGCCATAAACAATTAGTTTGTACTAGTTTTTTTTAAAATTACTATCTTATATTTTCTGATGAGTATTGATTTTAAAGGATAAGCTCTGAACTCTGAGATTTACAGCCTGATTTTCACACCAACTGCCTTACTGTATATGGAAATCAGGAGGTAGCTCTGAATATTATTCCTCAATTATTCCTCACGCACTTTTGTTTGCAACAGGGTCTCTCATCTGATGCACATGACTCCTGGAGTCCTCTGTCTCTCTGCCTGTCTCACTTTTGGTGGAATCACAAGCATAAATCACAGAGCTTAGCTTTTTCACTTGCAATCCAGAGGTCCTCCATTTGCACAGAAAGTGTTTAGAAACTGAGTCATCTCTTCAGCCCCTTCTAATAATCCTCACAAGTTACATGCAAGTAGTAATTGTAGTGGATTTATGATGTTACATTGTAAATAATTGTCCCATCTATGAGTTTAATAAAAAGTGCTGATTGACCAAAGTCAGACAGGAAGTGTGGGCGGGGCTACCAGATTAAGAAAACTCTGGGAACAGGAAGAACAGAGCAGAAACGCCACAGAGAATCCAGAGTTGCCAAACAAGCTAGAAGATGCAGAGGACATCTATGCTGCTCTGAGAAAAGGTACTGAGCCCCATGGCTGAACAGGATAAAAGTCATGGGTTACTTTAATGGTAAAGAGTTAGGCCTTAGGTCGATCAGCCTATAGTTAATGTAAGCATCTGTGTGTCTCTGCGGGTCTGTGAGCCTAAACCTTGAGGCTAAGCCCAAAAGTCCAGGCCAGAAACCTCATACTAGAAGTAATCTATTCATTTTCAATGAAATCTCTTTGTTTAATTTACCACTTTGAGCTCTCAGAAAATATTAAATAATAATGGATATTGGGCCTTGTCTGACCATGGTGAAAAATACCCAAAGTATACTCAGGACAGATAAAATAAATGGACACAAAACATCTCAGAATACCAACCTCGAACAGTGTTACTCTGAGACTAAAAGATGAAGAACACCAGGCATGGTGGCAGCTGGTATGTTTTTCTTGTGCTTGGGAAGAAAAAAACAAAAAGACCTGTTCAAAGTCCTCTTCAACTGCTTGGAGAGTTAGAGGCCAACTTGGGCTTCAAAAGACCCTGACTGGATGGGTGGTGGAGGCACAGGCCTTTAATTCCAGCACTCTGGAGGCAGAGGCAGGCAGATCTCTCTGAGTTTGAGGCCAGCCTGGTCTACATAGTGAGTCCCAGGACAGCCAAGGCTATCCTCAAAAAAATTAAAAAAAAAAAAAGAACAAATAAATAAGATGAAGTTAGTCACATCATAATCCTGTCTAAGACAATATGAAGGTTACTGTAACACCCACAAAATGTCAACTATCTCTTTTAGGGGGCCAAAATAGTGACTGTTGAGTTGTCAAGATTGCTTAATGTGTAAAGTACTTGCTGCCAAGCCTGATAACTGGAGTTCAATCCTTCAAACTCAGATGGTGAAAGGAAAGCATCAACTTCAGTAAGTCTCTCTCTCTCTCTCTCTCTCTCTCTCTCTCTCTCTCTCTCTCTCTCTCTCTCTCTCTCTCTCTCTCTCTCCCTCCCTCCCTCCCTCCTCCCTCCCTCTCCCCCCCATGCACACACATACCACAGCAAGTGTGTGCCTATATGCATACATATAAAATAATAAGTAAACATAACAAAAGTGACTGTTCACTCTTTACCAAACAATGCCTATTTTCTCAGTTATACCTTGACTGGAAACCAAACTGGCAACAATCCTCTGTAATACATTTTGTTTGCTAAAGAAGCCACAAAAGGTCCCTCCTGGTCCACGGCTAAGAGCTAACTAAGAGGTGAGTGCCACACTGACCCTCAGGCCAAGCAGAGACCTTCTGAACCCCAGCCTGGGACACTACCCCAAGCACCCCATCCACACCTAACTCTACCCTAAACCATAGAAACCTGAGACAGCTCCCCCTTTCCCCACAGCCCAATCCCCAGAAAAACACAGCTCTAGGAATATCACACGGGCCAAACCCGCATCCAAACTGCAACCTACATCATCACCCACCAACAACTAGATAACCAGAAGCCTCCCTCCTAGATAACTAAGAGCTGACTAACAGACTCCAGGCTCACAGCTGACTAAGAGCCAATAAAGAGTGAACCGAGGAAGCAATGAACAGATGCCAGTGCAAGAATACATATAACAATATAAATAACAACATGACACTCCCCAGAAGAAGCTGATGGCTCTACAACATCAAGATCTGAGCATAATAATAAAGAGGAAACAGAAAGAAATGACATTAAAAAAACAACCTTATGAAGATAATAGAAGCTTTAAAAGAAAATACAAAAAAAAAATCCCTTAAAGAAATAGAAGAAAATACAAACAAAAAATTGGAAGAGATGAACAAATCCCTGAAAGAAAATGAAGAAAACCAAGTAAAAGAAAACAAGCAGGTGGAAGAAACATTCTGGGAACTAAAAATTGAAATAGAAGCAATAAAGAAGGTCCAAATGGAGACAAAGCTGTAAATAGAAAACCTGAAGAAACAAACCAGAACTACAGATGAGAGCATAACCAACAGAATGCAAAAGATGGAAGAGAGAATCTCTGCAGTGAAAGATTCAATAGTGGAAATAGATACGTCAGTTAAAGAAAACACTAAAACCAAAAAAGTCAAAACACAAAATATTCAAGAAGTCTGGGATACTGTGAAAAGACCAAACCAGAAAATAATTGGAATCACAGAAGGAGAAGAACACCAGCTCAAAGGCACAGAAAGTATATTTAACAAAAATCATAGAATAAAACTTTCCCAACCTAAAGAAGGAAATGCCTATAAAGATACAAGAACACCGAATAGACTAGACCCACCAAAAAAAATTTGCTCGCCACATAATAATCAAGTCAGGATACCTATGGAACGAAGAAAAAATACAAAGAGCAGCAAAGAAAAAAGGCCAAGTTTCCTATAAAGGCAGACCCATCAGAATAACACCCGACTACTCAATGGAAACAATGAAAGAAAGAAGGTCCTGGTCAGATGTTATACAAACACTAGAAAAACATGACTGCCAATCCAGACTACCCAGCAGAACTCTCGATCCCATAAGTGGAGTAAACAAGATATTTCATGACAAAACCAGATTTAGACAATATCTATCCACAAATCCAGTCTTACAGAAAGCTCTAGAGGGAAAACTCCAACCTAAGGAAACCAAATACGGTGCTGAAGCCACAAACAATCGATAATACCACAGAAGAAAAGCCCAAAGAAGGGAAATGCACACAAGCTACCACCAAAAATAACAGGAAATAACAATCAATGGTCATTAATATCCCTTTATAACAATGGACTCAATTCACCTATAAAAAAACACATCCTAACATGATGGATACAAAAACAGAAGACATCCTTCTGCTGCATACAAGAAACACACCTCAGCATCAAAGACAGACAGAGGTTCAGAGTAAAGCATTGGGAAAAGACTTTCCAATCAAACAATTCTAAGAAACAAGCTGGTATAGCCATCCTAATATCTGACTTCAAACTAAAATCAATCAAAAGAGACCAAGATGGGCATTACATATTCATCTCAGGAAAAATCCACCAAGATGAAGTCTCAATTTTGAATATTTATGCCCCAAACACAATGGAACCCACATTTGTAAAAGAAACACTATTAAAGCTTAAAATTCACATCAAACCCCACACACTAATAGTGGGAGACTTCAATACCCCACTTTTACCCTTGGATAGGTCAATCAGACAGAAACTCAAAAGAGAAATAAGGGATCTAACAGATGTTATGACCCAAATGGATTAAAAGATACAGAACCTTCCACCCAAACACAGATATATATACATATTTCTCAGGACCCCATGGAACTTTCCCTAAAATTGACCACATGTTTTGTCATAAAGCAAATATCAATACATGCAAAAATGGGAATAACTCCCTGTATCATATCAGACCACCATGGTCTAAAGCTAGAGTTCAACAACAACAATCACAGAAAACCTACAAACTCATGGAAACTGAACATCTCTCAGTTGAACCACCTCTGGGTCAAGGAAGAAGTTAAGAAAGAAATCAAAGACTTCCTAGAATTTTATGAAGATGAATTCACAACATACCCAAACTTATGGGACACAATGAAAACAGTGCTAAGAAGAAAACACATAGCACTAGATGCCTATATGAAAAACCTAGAGAAATCTCACACAAGAGACCTAACAACACAGCTGAAGGTTTTAGAACAATTAGAAGTAAACTCACCTAGAATGGGTGAAGAAGGCAAGAAATAATCAAACCTAGGGGTGAAATCAGTGCAATAGAAACAAAGGGAACAGTAATCAAAGAGTTGGTTTTTTGAGAAAGTCAACAAGATAGATAAACCCTTTCCTAACTAACCAAGAAGCAGAGAGAGAGAGTATCCAAATTAACAGAATCAGAAATGAAAAGGGGAACGTAACAACAGACACTCAGGAAATCCAGAGAATTATCAGGTCAATTGAAAATCTGTACTGCACTAAAATGGAAAAGAAATGGACAGCTTTCTGGACAGGTACCACTTACCAAAATTAAATAAAGATCAGATTAAAGACCTAAACAGGCCTATAAACCCAAAGTAAATTGTAGCTGTTATTAAAAGTCTCCTAAGTAAAACAAAAACAAAAACAAAAGCCCAAGACCAGAAGGTTTCAGTGCAGAGTTCTACCAGACATTCAAAGAAGAACTAATACTAGTACTCCTCAAACTGTTCCATAAAATAGAAGCTGAAGGAACATTGCTGAACTCTTTTTATGAGGTCACAATTGCCCTGATCCCCAAGCCACTCAAATATTCAACAAAGAAAGAGAATTACAGATAAATATCTCTCATGAACATTGATGCAAAAATACTCAATAAAATTCTGGCAAACCAAATCCCAAAAACATATCAAAAAATCACCACAATGAAGTAAGCTTCATCCTAGAGATGCAGGGATGTCAATATATGAATAACTGTGAATGCCATCAGTCATATAAACAAACTGAAAGAAAAAAACCACATGATCATCTCCTTAGATGCTTAAAAAGCCTTTGACAAAATCCAACACTCCTTCATGATAAAAATCCTGGAGAGAGCAGGAATACAGGGAAAATACCTAAATATAATAAAGGTGATATACAGCAAGCCGACAGCCAACATCAAACTAAATGGAGAAACACTCAAAGCAATCCCACTAACATCAGAAACAAGACAAGGCTGTCCTCTCTCCTTATCTATTCAATATAGTTCTCAAAGTTTTAGCTAAAAGAATAAGAGAACAAACAGATGTTAAGGGGCTACAAATTGGAGAAAAAGAAGTCAAACTATCTCTGTTTGCAGATGATATGATGGAATACATAGGCTCTACCAGGGAATTTCTACAGCTGATAAACACCTTTAGCAAGGTAGCAGGGTACAAGATTAATTCATAAACAATCAATGGGCCTCCTATGTGCTAAGGATAAATGGGCTGAAAAAAGAAATAAGGGAAACATCACCCTTTATAATAGCTGCAAATAGCCTTAAATATCTTGGCGTAACTCTAAACATAGAAGTATCAGACATGTTCGAAAAAAACTTTAAGTCACTGAAGAAAGAAACTGAAGAAAATATCAGAAAATGGAAAGATCTCCCATGCTCCTGGATAGGTAGGATCAACATAGTAAAAATGGCAATTTTACCAAAAGCAATCTACAGATTCAATGCAATCCCTATCAAAATCCCAACACAAGTTTTTCAGACCAAGGTAAAGAACAAAGCTCAACTTCATATGGAATTACAAGAAACCCAGGATTACCAAAACAGTCCTGCTCAATAAAAGAACTTCAGGAGGAATCACTATCCTTGACTTCAAACTATACTATAGAGCTACAGTAATAAAAACAGCCTGGTAATGGCACACAAACGGACCTGTGAATCAATGGAATCAAATCAAAGAACCCAACACACACCTATGAACACCTTATTTTTGACAAATAGGCCAAAAATATTCAATGGAAAAAAGTATCTTCAACAAATGGTGCTGGCATAACTGGATCATAGTATGTAGAAGAATGTAAATAGATTCAAACCTATCACCCTGCACAAAACTCAAATCCAAGTGAATCAAAGACCTCAACATAAACCCAGCTACACTGAACTTAATAGAAAAGAAAGTGGGAAATACCCTCCAGTGCACTGGCACAGGTGACCACTTCCTAAAAATAATACCAGTAGCACAGACACTAAGAACAAAAATCAGTAAGCTGGACCTCCTGAAACTGAGAAGCTTCTTTAAAGCAAAGGACACAGTCAATAAGACAAAACGACAGCCTACAGAATGGGAAAAGATCTTCACCAGCTCTACATCTGCTAGAGGACTGATCTCTAAAATATATAGAGAACTCAAGAAACTAGAGCTCAAAAACCTAAATAACCCAATTTAAAAATGGGGTTCAGAACTAAAAAGGGAATTCTCAACAGAAAAATTACAAATGGCTGAAAGGCACTTTAAAAATTGTTCAACATCTTTATCCATCGGAGAAATTCAAATCAAAGCAACTTTGAGATACCACCTTACACCTGTCAGAATGGCTAAGATCAAAAACACAGATGAGAGCCTATGCTGGAGAGGATGCAGAGCAAGGGGAACACTCCTCCATTAATGGTGAGAGCGTAAACTTATATAGCCACTCTGGAATACATTATGGCTTTTCCTCAGAAAACTGGGAATCAGTCCCCAAGGAACCAGCAATACCACTATTGGGCATATACCCAAAGGATGCACATTTGTACCCCAAAGGCATTGGCTCAACTATGTTTATAGCAACATTATTGTAATAGCAAAAGTCTGGAAACAACTGAGATGCCCCTCAGCTGAAGAACAGATTAAGGAACTGTGGTACATTTATACAATGAAGTACTACTTAGCAATAAAAAAAAATGGCATCTTAAATTTTTCAGGCAAATGGAAGGACTTGTAGAATATCTTCCTGAGCGAGGTATCACAGGCCCAGAAACATAGACATGGAATGTACTCACTCATAAGTGAATTTTAAACTAAAAGCAAAGAATACCCAAGCTGCAAACCACAACCCTTGAACACCTTAGGATTAGAAGGAACTTAAGAGAGACATCCAGAGATTCCCTGTAGTATGAGGTATAAACCTCATACTACAATTCCCCCAGGAATAGAAAATAGAGAAGATCACCTTATTGGGGTCATAACGGGTTGCAACCTCGAAGATTTGGGAACAAATCTTGAAAGGAGATACTTGAGTTAGAAGAGCAAAGGGGGAGATAGAAAGAGATGGAGATCTCAATAGAGGAAGCCAGTGTGGGGTTGGAAAAAGACTGGGTGCTAGGGAAACCTCCAAGAACTCACAAGATGTCCCTGGCCAAGTGTCCAGATAACAGTGGAAGGGGTTCCTGAGCAGGACTTCCCCTATGGTTAGGTGGTGACTACCCTGGGTGTCATCGCAGAACCTACATCCAATGGAGAATAGAGTTAGAGGCAGAGATCCATAACTCAGCGCTGGGTAGAGCTCCTGGTCCAGCTAGGAAGAGGGGAGGGGTGTTTGTGTGAGCAAGAGGATGGGGATTTTGAGGAGAATTCCTGCAGTGATGGCTAGCTGGAGCTCTGGGGGGCTCACTGAATCAGGAGTGGACACTGGAGATCCATAGGGAAAGGGAGCTGGGCCCTCCAAGGTAGGCGACTATTGACTGGAATGAGCAGTGTGTGGAGCCTTGAGGGGTGGGATCAGACTGTGTTCCTGTGTGTGACCTGGCATCTTGGAGCCCAGGCTTGACTTTGGGATGAGTAGATTGGACTTGCCTGGAGTGGAATTGTCATGCTGAGCTGACCTACCTTGGAACTTCTTGCCCTTTTCGGAGAGAGGATGGTGGATGGGGAGGGGCAAGGTTGAAGGCTGACTGGGAGAGATTGGGAGGAGGGAAGGGAGGGGGAGCAGGGAGATACATAGATAAAAATGACATTTTTTAAATGAATGAATGAATGAATGAATGAATGAATGAAACTACAAAAGGGGCTGAAGAGATGGCTCAGATGTCAAGAGCACTGGTTGTTCTTCCAAAGGACCCAGGTTCATTCAATTCCTAGCACCTTCATAGCAGCTAACAACTGTCTATAACTCAAGTTCCAGGAGATCTAACACCCTTACCCAGACATACATTCAGGGAATCACCAATGCACATAAAATAAAAATAAATCATTAAAGAGATTTTTTAAAGGAAGCCACAAAAATCAACCTAGTTTCAGAGACTCCAGCCACTTAATGAAAAGAGTTGCAGAATCACATTGGGAAGATCATGGGTATAGGCAAGAATTGAGGGAGGCTCTGAGATAAATGCTTATGTCATCAACACCAAGACTTCCCACCCTGGGGCCCACCATGAGCTCTCAGAATTCATGGAGCTGTTCTTCAAGAGGTTTAGACATCTTCTCAAATCAAGTCCAGATTTTTAGGTTCATGTGACACTCTTTTCTTAAATTCTAACTTTCTTTGACAGTAATATTGCCATTCCCTACTTTCCAAAGTGAAATTTTTATGATCATTCTTAGACCATAAGTGAAAAATGATGATTCATTCAATTCTCTAATGGAGAAATGTTTAAAATGTTTTATTTTAGTGCACAAGAATAATTCACCTGCCAATATTTTCTCCTTCATTCAATGTATCTACAAACTCATAGCAGACATATTCTAAATTATACATCTAAAAATTCATAGTAGGCTGGTTTAAGAATATAGCCTAGGGCTAGGATGAAGCTTAATTGATAGAGTGCTTGCCTGACATGCACAATGAAGCCCTGGGCTAAATCGCCAGCACTATATAAAGTAAGTGTGGTGGCGCATGCCTACAATCCTGGAACAGTGAGTAGAAGCAAGAGAACCAGAAGTTCAAGATCATCCTTGGCTACACAGTGATTTCAAAGCTAGTCTGGGATACATGAGACCCTGTCTCAGAAAAAAAGAAAAAGTGTAGATGTTCATAAAAGTATATATATACTTGATCCTGGACAATAACCAAGTTCAGAAGACTTACTTCTTTTATAATAAATATGTAGATCGCAAGTACCTATAGCTGGCAAAAATGGCCCCATGCAGCCAGGCAGTGAGGTGGCGGTGATTGGCGTGGGCTGAGGAAAGAAACACAGAGCAATAGGAAAGAGACACACAAGCTGGGCTCACAAAGAGGGACTTTATTAGAATGAGGGGAGGGGAGAGAGAGAGGAGGGGGGTCAGGGGTGAACACAACCTCTGGAAGGGAGGGGAGAAAAGGAGAGTCAGTGAAGGTGAGGAGTCTTCTTAAGGACAGCAGGACAGGGGGCAGGCCAGGTTGTTGCTATTGGCCAGAGCTCCAGGAAGTGGCTCAGAAGTCTAGCATTCCTCTCTTTTTGATTTTATAAGAAAGTGAGTTATTGATGGCTAGTGGGGGAAGAGGGCGGGAAGGGCACAGAAACTCCATTCTCTAGACTACTTCCTGCAGATTTGGGATGAAGTAGGGGTACTGGGGTCACTTAAAGCAGGAGGTGTGAGTGAAGAGACAGTCAGTTATCTGTCATTCTGGAGACCTCGGGCATCTATTTGTTTCTTGAGGGAGCTGAGAAGGCATGTTTCTAGGAAAAAATAGATTATTAACATCAGCCCTGTGAATGGGGCTAGCCACACAAAGAATGATAACTGCCAGAAAGAATGGAACTGAAAAGTGACCTGATTTTACAGAAGAGACAAAGGTGAATGAAAGAGGCATAAGAGCAGATATGCCCTTCATTGGAACATCTTGAAAAGACAGGTTCCAGTTGCTGGTGGGTGCCTGCTTGAATCTGGAGGGGTGATACCCACAGGGAAGTCTCAGGAGAGTGTTCTAGGACTACTGGAGCCATCATATCTGCTGTTTCTCTGTTGTCTGGCAAGACTCTGGGCCTGTGCAGAAACCTGCAAATATCTGTAAAACAACTGGAACAGATTTACATTTGGTATGTCATAGCAAAACTATGGCTTTAGGTTAGTAGGTATGAACATTTTTCCATGGCCTGGTTTCAGTCCAATGGAACACATCTTTAAATGTGTCACTAAAAGAAATTTACTGAATTGAAGTGATTAAGTGAGTGAAGAAAGAGGAAGAAGGCTTTTATGCCCTTTCTAATGTTAAATTCTATAGCAAGGTGAACTGTGTCTACACTCAGTGTTACCTCTAAGAGAATCAGAACTTTGACTTGTATATAGAGATCTGAGAAGGATAAATTATACCTGAGTTAGCAATTAAAAGTGACAAAGACTTATCTGCTGGCCACCTAAGCATCAACACCTCCATGATCATTGAAGCCTCAGAACAAATAAGTCTTTGGCTATCTTTGGCTGCCAGCCCTCAGAAGATCTGACAATTGTGAGGTTGGGGAGAGCCAGCCTACCTTGTCTAGGCAAGAGTGAGGCAATGGATTCCCCAGGGTCCCGTGGTCCACTGTCTGAGGGGGACTTTGGTAGCAGTTGAGGTGAAATGCAGCTTTTACATAATGGCTGGTGTTGTTGCCATCCTGGAGCAAGTTCTGTGTGGAGGTTCTTCTGTGCCCATTGATCTTCTTGGAGGAGGAAACTCAGAAGCCAGTATGTCTCTCTATCATGAAAAGTTTTTTAATTGAACATTTCAAATGCCATATTCTTCAGATCTCTGAGCATTTGAGAACCATTAGGTATGAGTGACGACTATTAAACCTGTGTTCTCTAACAGTCTTTAATACGTTAGCAGCTCTCATGTTTATAAACCTACTCGTTGACAGCTTTGGGTCCAGGAAATTTTGTTTGACTTAGCCTTTTAACTTGTCTCAGGAGCAGGGACAATGAATTCTCCTCTGTAGCTGCTTCAAGCTGAAATGGGTTGTTACCATCAGGGCTTTACAAATGTGAAAGGCAAGTCAAAGGCAAGGGGGAATTTAGACCATGGTCTGAGCTCGCTGTCCAGAGCAGGATGCAGAAGCAACTGATGCTTGGGTATATCTGTCGATGAGTGAACTCCTGCTGAGACAAGTTCAAACTGGGAACAGAAGTTAAAATTTATGAACGTATTTGGAACTTTTAGACTCATAGACTTAGGCCAATCTGGTAAAGTACTGGCAGAAATAGGGAAAACATGTCTATTGTAAGACTGGAGTAGAACCTTTTAATCCTGGTAATAACAATTGTTTTAATGAATGTAGAGTGACCAATGGTCTAACAATGTATGCCAAGAAATATAAAAAAAAAAAAACTATTCTTAAAAAGATTTAAACTTTCTCAGATGACTTTTTGTACTATCAAAATCATGACCAAAATTAGCATCTGGGTGGATCTTAAATTACAAAGTTTAGCTGCCAGAGAGCAAGGTGTATAAAGGCATTGAGAAATAGCTTTAATATCTAGACCATATATAGAGTTGTACATGTATACAAGCAAGGCATGGGGAGGGCCAATCAGAAAGCAGACCTGGGGAGGTATCAGATCTGCTACAGACAAGAGAGATCCTGGTGTGCCTGGTAACAATGATGGCAACAAGGCCAAATGACTTGCATGTCTTTTGCCCTGAGTAAAAATGGCACCTGACCACTGATCTTTGCCCTGACCACATGGTCTGTGGGGTTTTGTTTGTTTGTAGATAAATGAACATACAATCAAAAGTATTTAAAATCAGTAAAGAAAGGAGAGGCAGAGAAGTGGATGAACGCGAGCAAGAAGCAGATTGAAAGCTCAAGCCTTGGGTCTCGTGTTGCTGCAGATCCCAGCGCCCACACGGAGCCCAGAGCCCAGCCCTGAGTCTCGAGCTGCCCCATGCCCTGAGCTCTCTGGCTGGGGGAAGGAAGGGGGAACAGGTGGAGAGGGGTGTGGGGAGGGGGGCAGGTGGTGCAGCACCAAATGTGAATGGAAGTCCTTAGCTAAGTCCATGAGTGAGGTATGCCTTGTTTCCGTTACTGAGCCCGAGGAAAAATGATCCAAAGGCTGTATCCTAGAACATCTTCTAGAGTGAGCGAGAATCGAATACGAAACTGGTACAAACTGCTCAAAGGTTCGTCTACAGAGAGCAGGGGCCAGGGCTAAGCTCCAAAGATAAAAGTCTTGAGAGTATGAATTGTGAGGGTCCGAGCAAGGCTCAGATCTTGATAATGGGAGTGGCCAGCCCCATTTGTGAGAATTGGCAGAGGAGAAGCTTACGGAGTGGAGGTTCCAGAGGTCCCAGCTTTGAGACTGTCGGCGGGCTGGCACGACAAAGTGCCAGGAGAAACCCCTACAAGTCAGACGGCACCAGTGTTATGATAATATACAGACTGCAAGAACCTGTAGCTGGAGCTGGCGGATGGGGCCCCACGCAGCCTAGTGGCACTGTGGCAGTGATTGGTGTGGGCCACAGAAAGAGAGCAGCCGGAAAGAAACACACAAGCTGGGCTCACGTGAAGAAATTATTAAAATGAAGTGAAAGGGGGAGATAGATAGATAGATAAATAGATAGATAGATAGATAGATAGATAGATAGACAGACAGACAGACAGACAGACAGACAGACAGACAGACAGACAGAGATAGGTAGAGAGACAGATGAGGGGTCAGGGAAAGGGGGGGTGGGGGGTGTACACCCTCTGGCAAGGGGGGAGGGGCAAAGAGAAGGAAGAGAAATGAAGGTGAGCAAGGCACCAATGTTGTTATAATTTCGAGTGTACCTGTAGCTGGTAGAAGGGGGCCCACACAGCTGGGCAGAGCTGAGGTGATATTGACATGGGTGTGGGCCACAAAAAGAGACACTCAGGCTGGGCTCACATGGAGGGACTTTATTAGAACAAGGGAAGGGGATGGGGGCAGTGCATGACCTCTGGCAAGGGAGGAGGTAGAGAGGGAGGGAGGGAGTGTGAAGGTGAAGGTCGGAAGTCTTCTTAAGGACTGTCAGGGCGTTGGTCAGGCCAGGCCATATTATTGCAATTGGCCAGGGCTCCAAGAAGTGGATCAGAACCCTAACACTCTCCCCTAAAAATTTTAATGACACTTTAGTGTTACCTTCTCCTGCTTTGGAATCTGTCTGGATGCTCACATTTTCTGTTTTAAAACCACATGTGTAAATGAGTCCCTTTTAATCAACTAAAACTGGTAGTGCAACCTGTTAATCACAACAAAATGCAGGGGAAATATCTAATTACACTTCAGCACTTACAGAAAAGTAGATCTCTCTTATGTTATAATGTCTGCAGAATATGTCAAATACCCTCCTCCTTGGACTTAGACAGAGCTCTGTATGGATTATTTAAACCCAGCCATCATGTGTGTGTCATGCTGCATTTCACACGGGCCTTGTGAAGGATTGGTGTAGTCCTGATGTTCATACTATAAAAATGAATCCCTTTGAGTTGATACCTTTATTGGTCCATATTTTATTTTACCCTTTACTCTCATTGTATCTCATTAAAGATCATTTTATTTTTTAATTATGGGCAGTGCCAAAGGCCATTAGAGGGTGGCAGATCCCCTTGGAGTTGAAGTTACAGGTAGTTGTGAGCCACCAGATGCGAACACTTAAGAAGAACCATCTCTCCAAACATCAATGCACCTCTTTGTGGGAGTGCACAAAGACTCCAGCCTGTGGCCTGATCGCTTCTTGACTCAAGGTCAGAGAGTCAGAGTTTCTTTTGCTTCTCAAGGCTGTATTAGCAGGATGTTTGGTCGCCAGATGCTTTGCTCCCAAGGTTGTATTACAGGATGCTTTTCTGTAAGGCATGGTTACTGGATTTTTTGAGAATTAAAGAGGTGTTTATAAGCCTGTCTGTACTTTGAGTCATGGTGTCCTTGAGAGGGAGAGGTCTTTTGCCCTCCCTGCTTTGGGTATAAAAATAAACTTGGGGCTAATTTTTCTGTCTCCTAATTCTTTCTATCTCTGATATTCCTAAATCCACACTCCCCTCATCGGGGACTGTGTCACAGTCAGGCAAGGCAAAATGCCTCTTTAAGAAAATGACTGCCCAGTCTCTTGTCCTTCCAAGTTTGTAACACACAGCACAATCATCACTTTCTATGGCTGATTTTTAGTCTATCTTTCCTGTCAAAAAAAAAATGGACTCCACTGGGCAGAAACTGATTATTAATTACATGAAGCTGAACCAAACAAAAGCTGACTACCTTTTTAAAAATCACCTTTTATTAGAGATCAAGGTAAGAGTTACAGCAGACATGGTCACACATTTATTTAACCACAGCAATCTGAAGGCAGAGAACTCTCAGTGAGTTCCTGGCCAGCATTGTCTACATAGCAAGTACCAGGATGACCAGAGTTATATAGTGAGACCCTATCTCAAAAAAGATGATAATAGTTACATTAGGGAGTAGACAAAGGGAATTGACTGAGGGCATAAAGGGGACTTCCGGGTTGCTGTGACTACTCATTTCTTTACCTAGAGAATCTTATTTGGGCATATTCACCAGCCAATCGTCACTGAGCATGCTAACGTGCTTCCTCCATGTGATCCACTTCACAAGATTAAATCTGAAATGAAGGAAAGAAATCCTAAGTATTTGAAGATTGCATTAAAGAATAGATAATTAGTTTCTGAACATGTAATATTAAACTGGAAATGGGGTCCAAGAGTCTTTTACACTAAAAAATGCTCAAGCCAGGTAATTTGATGCACATCTATAACCCACCTTTGAAAGGTGGGCAAGGAGGATGACCCGACAGAAGTCATATATCAAGTCTGAGGTCAGCCTGAGCTACATTTTAATAGGTACCAGGTCTTCAGCACATGCACACACATAGATCCAAACTTTTTCCTGTTCTTTGTCCCTTTAAAATAGCTCCCAGACCCTGTTTGAATCAGTGCTTATGTCACATACCTTTTAGTTAAGGCATTCACCTAAGAAGTCGGACTTCCAAAGGTAAGAATCATGGACCATCTGTGTCAGAAACCACAGAACATCTCTGGCCCGCCAGTCCTCTAACGTGAAGATCAGTCATTAGGGAATGTCTCCTGGTCCCTAGTACTGGAGTGTCTCGCTCAGTCTGGGAATATGGCTAAGAACTTTCATTTGGAGACAAATCTTTTCTTCTTTGAGTCAAAATCTCCCTATGCAGCTCAAGCTGACCTCAGACTCCCCTGATCTGACATTACAGGCATGCAATTCCATGCCTAGCTCTTCAAGTCATTCATAATACTGTCCTCAGAGAATACTCTGGGTTCAGAATCTTGTTTTCCAATGAATAAAATTGGTGGGGTGGGGCCTGCCTCATCCCACTGGTAAGGAATACAGGAGAAAAGGAATAAAGGCTGCCTCTCCCTTCTCTGGGGTTATTTATGTGATTCCATGCTGCTGTACAGTTTAGGCCCCAGAAGGAACCTGACCTGAAACTTGGCTTGGTCCACAGAGTCCTAAGACCTTTTCATGCACGAAATAGATTAGCTAGAGAGACCCCAAAACCCACCTGTGCATTTGTTTAAAATGCAGACTAAGCCACTACATAAACCTAATTTAAATCACAGTGCCAATATGCTGCGTGACTCTGTGACAATTATTTGAACCCTGTGTGCTTCACTTTCTTCCTATGTAAAATGGTAAAATAATACATTTGCATCATGGTGTGAAGAACTGCATCTTAATAAAACACGAGCTCAGAGCTCAGCAAATAATGAGGTCCCAGTAAGCAGTGACTATTAGCCCATCTTAAAACACAGCACTGCAACTGCATTCCTCACCAGAATGTTCTCAGGGTGCTGCTCCAGGTGATCACTTGGAAATGCTTGTTTTAACGGTACATTTTCAGAACAAGCCTGTCACAAGACCTAGTGGGTTATAACAGCAGTGGAACCCAGAAATCTACATTAGCAAGCAAGGGTCCAGATTCTTCCTTTAAAGATTATTTATCACATATAGTGTTCTGCCTGCAGGCCAGAAGAGAGCACCAGATTTCATTTGTGAATGGTTATGAGCCACCCTGTGGTTGCCAAGAATTGAACTCAGGACCTCTGGAAGAGCCACCATTGCCCTTTACCACTGATCCATCTCTCCAACCCCTCGATTCTTCCTTTATATACAGAAGCAGAGGTACATTTGACTAGGGCTATATGTAGAGCAAGTGTTTTTATCAATGAAAACAGTATCACAGAAGGCCAAGCAGAGTTTAATACTAATTTAATATGAATAAGAAATAAGTGAATGTCATCTACTGGTTCATTTTAGAATGCACAGCTGGAGTTGGGGAAATGTCCAGGGGATCTGAGTCTGTTAACTCCAGCTCCAGGTGGATCCAATAACTCTACCTTCTGTGGGCATCAGCACTCATAAGCACAGACATATATATATATATTAATATATATATATATTAATATATAATCAGAATGGAAAGACTGGCCCGTGAGATGCCTCAATGGATAAAGGTACTTGCCACCAAGATTGATAACCTGAGTTTGATCCCTAGGATCACATGGTTGTAGGTGAGAACTAACTACTGAAGGTTGTCCCTGACCTCCATATGTGCACTGTTTCACACACACACACACACACACACACACACACACACACACACACACACACACACACTCCTATCTATCAATAGAATCCAAGGTTGAGGTTGATTCAAATCCTTTCTCCATAATTGATTTTGCCTTGAAAAAAAGGGATAGCTCCTAAAGGTATCCAAATCGCAGAAAAAGCAATCTTCTCTTGGTAGGAAATATGAACATGAGGTTTCTTTAACTAGAAAATTAAAGCATTTCTGTAGTCTGAAGTTAGCGTACCTAGTAACTCCTGACATTTCAAGTCACTGCCAAAACAGTAAAGGAAGACACAATCCCTCACCTCATCGCTATGACAATACTAAAAGGAAGAAGAGAATCCAGAGAATCGCTAAAGTCCTTAAGACCTTATGCTAAACACTACAAAGTTCCCTTTCCCTTACTTCCACTACCTCTTCTGTCCCCAAGGGGCAAAAGTAAACCTGGACAAGAATTCCTGTCCTGGTGTTGATTCTTGTCCCAAGTCTGCCACCTGCAGGAGAAGACTGGGAAAGCTGACTGTCCCTCCAAAAGCCACTATGAACCCTAACTGGGGCTGTTGCTATATATAAGGCTGACTTCTGGTTCCAGTTGCACTGGCCTATGCATGTGCCCATCACAGAAGATGTACAAAGCTTTCCAAATAATTATATAAAGCTTGCATCTGGGACTGGCAAGATGGCTCAGCCCATAATAGCCTTTCCACAAGCCTGAGACTCAAACAGTGAAAGGAGAAAGAGCTGACTGACCTGACCTGAACGCCCACTCCACGGTAAACACACACAATAAAAACAATAAATGCAATTATTAAAATCAGAGACTAGAGCCAGGCGTGGTGGCCCATGCCTTTAATACTAGCACTACGGAGGCAGACAGGTGAATCTCTCTGGGTTGGAGACCAGCCTGCTCTACATAGTGAGTTCTAGAATGGCTAGGGCTACACAGAGAAACCTTGTCTTGAAAAACCAAATGTATAAGTAATATGTGTATATATATGTACGTGTGTGTGTGTGTGTGTGTGTGTGTGTGTGTGTGTGTGTGTGTGTGTGTGTTGGGACTGGAGTGGTGGCTCAGCAGTTAAGAGCACCATTTGCTCTTCCAGAAAATGTGGGTTCAATTCCCAGCACCCACAATATATGCCTCATGACCATCTATTCCAGCTCCAGGGAATCCAATGCCCTCTCTACTCAGGGTGCATAGATATACATGAGGCAAAACACCCATATTTGTGGAAATGCTTTTTAAAAAATCAAATTGACAGTTATATACCCTTTCAGCAACTCAATGACTCATAAAAAGCATTTGTCTTTTAGGTTATTTTAAGAAAATAAAGAGCATTGTGAAAGTTAGGCTATTTTAAGAAAATAAAACACATTGTGAAGTCTGTGTTACAATAAGGTTTTCTGGCCCCGGGCAGCCAGAGGTCCATACCAACAGACTTGCTGCCCCAGACCCCTTAGCTGCTTGCCGCTGCCTTGGCCCCCAAAAATGACTCAGAAGCTGTTTGGCCTATGGCTCAAGCACCTTGCTAGCTAGCTCTTACATCTTAACTCAACCCACTTTCATTTATCTGTCTGCCACGTGACCCGTGGCTCACCTGTGTTCCTTACATGTTTCTTCTTTGGGTGGCTGGCTTGATCTGTCTGACTCCACCCTGCTCCTCCGACCTATGTTCTGATTCCCCTCCTACTTTTTGTATGGTGCCTGTCATGGGCCAAAACAGTTCCTTTATTTAAAGATTGATATTCACAGCATACAGAAAGACATTCCCACATCAAGTCTGAATCCCTACCATAGAGTATGAGCAATGGTATAGTTGCAACAAGACTGCTGGACATGCGTCTTGGCTTCAGCAGGCATCACCTTGAGTGCCAGTGCCGACTAGTTTTCTGTTAACTGGATACAAGCTAGAATCACCTGAGAAGAGGGAGCCTCTGCTGAGAAAATGCCTCCATAAGACTGGTGTGAGGGAAAGCATGTGAGGCACTTACCCTCAGTGATGGAGTGTGACCTGAGACTTCTCTTCCCTCCCTCCATTGCTTCTAGTCACGATAGTACCTCAGGTGGGAGATAGAGTTGTTCTTGTCTTCACAAGATGGTGGCCATGAGCCTTGCTGACCAAAATCTACCTTGCTATGGAAACAGATGCTTTTCAGGCACCAGCCTCACTTGAAGCAGACCCGGCCGCAGAGGCGTGAAAACAAGAGAATTGAAGAAAAGAGTTCTCTCCATAGATCCAGAGCTTGACCAGCTGAGTAATCCTGTTCTGACTGGATCCTAATATTATAATCACTCAGTGGTTGGCTAGGCACATCACACACACACATGCATGCATGAACATGCTTAAAAATAATAAAAAAAACTGGAGCTGGAGAGATGGCTCGGGGGTTAAACAGACTCACTGCTTTTGCAGAAGACCTTGCTTGATTCCCAGCACCCAGACAACTGCTCTCAACTACAGTTCCAGAGGAGTCAATGCTTTCTTCTGATTCTTCTGATCTCCATGTATATGTACACACACATATACATAAAGTAAAGTAAATAATATTAAAAGAACTCAGAAGTGAATATTTTACAAATTAATTCATTGGTAAAAATAAAATAAAACAATATTTTGTATACCGTATCTGTGAAGATGTTTAACTTTTTCTTAGTTTTAATTAATTACAAAACTGTATCACCTTTAATCTCAGAAGTCATGAGGCAAGCTGATATCTTTGAGTATTTGGCCAGCCTATTCTACATAGTGAGTTTCAGGTTAGCCAGAGCTACATAGTGAGACCTTGTCTCAAAAAAATAATAAAATAAAGTTAAAAAAAAAAAAAAACCAAACCACCCGTGTCATCAAAATATCTAAATATCTAATAAAACCAGTACTTATGCACATTTAGGTTCCAATATCTTAAGTAAGAAGTACAAAACTAGGCTCACAGGGCTGAGAGCAGACACTACAGAGTAAAGCAGACCTGGGTCTAAACCTTTAGGATTTATGAGGTGAATGGCTTTGGGGATGCTACAACTTTCACTTCAATTTTTTAAAAAGTAAATAAAATAACAGCAACCACCTCATAGCTTTCCTAAGATGCTCAAGTGAGATCCCCAAAAAGTAATTATCAGTCTTTCCAGCTGTGAACCCTGTGAGCTACAATTTAAAACAACAATTCTGGTTAGATACATGTATTGGTGTAACAGTGGCCCAAATGTTACAGGAGTAACCAGTTTCTGACTGAATTTAATGACTGTTCTATAAGACAGAACTCATGCCCAACACCAGTAGTGGTGTCAAAGACCCATGGTTAGGGAGGTCATGGCCCCAGGAGAGAACCTACAACTGTTATTCTGTTAAATGGACATAGCATTAAAACGACTCCTATAGACTTGCTGTTATCCCTATAGATTAGTGCATCACTCAACAGTCATCAAAGAAGCTGCCTTTTTGCAGTAGATATTAACACAGAGACTAAAACTAGTCAACTTGCAGGCTGAGCATTAAATAGGATATGTATATCAACTCCCCTCCTCCATGGCTAAGGAATTATCTTGGAAGAGGAAGCAAAAAGATTATAGGAGCCAGAGGTAATGGATGACTACAGCAACTCAGTGTTTTCTGAATTCAGCAAGGCAGCTGCACAAATTTACACACAGCAGGTTCTTCACAAGGTCAAGCCACACAAAACCCCAGCATGGAGGGTGGGAGGTCAGTGAGTTCCACTCTTAGATAAAAGCCATTGGCAGTTGGTGGCTGCTGGGGGGCGGACAGGAGTCAGTTTTCTTTGGGGATGCAGCCCTTGAGGGGTTACCCATTTTCCAGTGGATGGCCTATGCCCATGCACATACTGGCAAAAAGTGAGTTCAGGGGTTTTTTTTTAATATATAGGGGTGTTTCACCTGCATATGTATCTTTGCACCACTTGAGTGCCAGGTTCCCAAGGAGATCAGAAATATCAGATGCCATAGAACTGGAAGATGGTTGTGAACTGGCACAGGGGTGCAGGAAATCAAACCCAGATCCTTCAGAAGAACAGTCAGTGCCCTTAACTGCTGAGCCACCTCTCCAGCCCCTTGACTCAATGGTTTTAAAAGACAATTAATACATTACATGAAATCTAGAGGGGGGGGGACAGAGAAGGAATTGGAAGGAGGAATGGGAGATGAACTTTATCAAAATACATTACACATGTTTGAAACTCTGAAAAATATTTTTAAAAATTTACCATACACTGGGAAGTACAAGCAGATGGATTTCTATGGGTTCCAGGCAAGCCATAGATACAAAGTGTAACCCCACATCAAAATTATAATGAAAGAAAACATGCCATTCAATCATCAATGACATTGATGGGGCAGGATGCACTGCCACAGCACATATGTTGAGGTTAGAGACAATTTGAGGAAACCATGTGAGTCCTGGACATCAAACTCAGGTCATCAACCTTGGTGGCCTGAACTTTACAAGCTGAGCCATCTTACTGGCCATAAAATAGATTTTCTTCATAATTTATTAACAGTAAATGTTTCAATGAAGTTTCTTGGCCCCGGGCCACCAGCGGTCCAGACCCACAGACCTGCAGTCCTAGACCGATTAGCCACCCACCACTGATCAGGCCTCCAGAAATGACTCAGATGCTTATATTAAGTTCATGATGTTTGACCTACAGCTCAGGCACATTGTTAGCTAGCTCCTTCATCTCAACTCAACCCAGTTCCATTAATCTGTCTGCCACGTGGCCCATGGCTCACCTGTGCTCCTTACATGTTTCTTCTTGGGCAGCTGGCTCCATTTATCTCTAACTCTGCCCTTCTTTTCCTATCTATTCTGATTCCCCACCTACTTTTCCTACAGTGTCTGTCATGGGCCAAAACAGCTCCTTTATTTAAAGATTGATGTTCACAGCATACAGAAAGACATTCCCACATCAAGGTTTATCCTTCTCTATTTTATATACCTATTGTAGTGATTTGACTAAGAAATGTCCCCTAAAGGCTCATGTATTTGAACGTGTTCCCCAGTTGGTGGTGCTGTTTGGGGAGGGGACTTTATAGGACCTTTAGGAATTGGAGGAAGTACATCACTGGGAACTGATTTTGAGAGTTTATAGCTTGACTGCATTTTCTACATTTCCTCTCAGTCCTTCTCTTTCTCTCCTTCCCCACTCCTCTCTTGCAAATGAAAATGTGATTATCCAGCTTCTGTTCCTGCAACCTGTGTCTCTCATCAACATATGAACTCAAAATCAATGCAACCATAACCCAAAATAAACCTTTCTTCCTAAGCTGCTTTTGGTTATGGCATTTTGTCACAGCAACAGAAAAGTAATTTATATATACATACATACATACATATTCCTACTTGCCTACAAGTTTCTTGGGCAAAAAGGAATCACAAGTAGAATATGTTTATGAAGCTCTGGTTTAGATAGAATGATGCATAGAGCCATAATGCCTGGATTCAAATCTCAGCTTCTCACAAAGTACAAGGGCAGACTACTCGATTTCAATCTGTTTTTTGTTTTGTTTTTCCTCATTTGCAAAATAAAATTGTTTCAGAGGATTGTTAAGTGAACAACCGCAGGCAAAGATTTCAAACAGGACTTCCCTGGGGTGGGTGCTGGCTGTTACTAAGCTCCTTCCAGACCACACACTTCCTTCTGACAGTGGCCCAATCTTGTCTCCACCCACTCTCCCAGGAACCTGATGGTATCCTGCTAGGGACCCAAGCCACCTTGTGGATCAGAGCCAGATATCCAAGCTCCTGTAATCTTGAAAACCTGCCAAACGGTAGGACCTTCTCTTTCCTCATTTAACTCCCTCCGCTCCACCAGGAGACCACATTTCCCTACCCAGAACTCTCCATCCTATACTTGCTTTTTCTTCAACCTCTTTGCCAAAATCCAAGTCAGATATCATCTCTTAGGGCTTCCCCTCACTAGCTCTTCTTCCAGCCCGGGATCCTGGTTTCACGGAAATGTGCGGAATGTGAGCCAATCAGTATGAATCTCCTTATTACAGAGATTTCAGAATACTTTCACAGCTCTGAGGGGAAATCCAAGGATCACTTCATTTACATACCCACATGTTTTGAAATAAAAATCAATTCAATGCCTTAATCATATGATAAAGCACTGAACTAAAAACTAAAGAGGTCTGACAACAGGGCTCAGTGAGCAATGATAAATGCTGTCAAGCCTGATGACCTGAGTTTGATCCCTAGGTACCTCGCACATGATGAAAGGAATAGAGTCAACTCTTGCGCGCGCGCGCGCGCACGCACACACACACACACACACACACACACACACACACACACACACACACACACACACACACACACACACACACACACACACACGGGTGGGGGATTTGTGTTTAATTTACAGACAGCTAAAGTGGGAACCAGAGAGGACACTAGGTGGCAGCGCCGAGCTCTAGAGTTAGTTTTGTGGCAGGGTTCGGTTTTTGCAAATTTGTTAGCTTGTACCTTTTTCTACAACCCTTCTTGGGATGTCCATTTATTTCCTGATGAGTGCTTTACCCTCTGAGCTTTCTTATAGACCATCTCAGAATGAATCATGTACAATTACAAAAGAACCTTTAGTTGCTCTAAAGTTATTTTAATTTCTTAATTAAAAAAGTAATTTGTACCTAGGTTTGAGCTCCAGCCACAGACAAAAATAAAGATGTGATAAATAATACATGTCTCTATTATAACACATTAAATAACTTACACAGAGGTAAGAATGACTAACAATTCCAAGCATTTAGAAGCAGTGAAGAAAGTGTCCCAGGTGTCTGTGACAGCCTTTGAGGATACAAAATTACCCATGACTCAAATCCTGCTCAGCCAGCTGCACTTTATTTATCTTGATTCATCAGGACAATTAAATGTCACCTAGAGGTTCATGCTGATAAAGTGATTCAATTTCACCTCCAAGTTATAAATGTTTAGTTCACAAGGCCCTTCCTGGCAGTCCAGATGTTCCTATCTCTCATGTGCCTCTACCTGTTGCAGAATATTTGCTTACACTATGAAGATGTGTCATTGCCAAGGCGCCTTCTGATTGGTTTAACAAAGACCTGAATGGTCAATAGTTAGGCAGAAGAGGCTAGGCAGGACAGAGAGCACTCTGAGAAGAAGAAGGGTGGAGTCGCCAGCCAGCACAGAGGAAGCAGGATGGGCAGTATGGAGACATGAGGTATTGAACCATACACCTGAACTTAAATATTAAAATATGGATTAATTTAAGTTATAAGAGCTAGCTAGGAATAAATCTGAGCTAAGGCTGAGCTTTCCTAATTAGTAATAAGTCTCCATGTCATTACTTGTGAGATGGTAACCCAAAGAACAATTCATCTACATCTACCTGGTTTGAGTCTTCCCAGGGATACATAGACACCACCAATTCTGTGTGATAAGGATGGACACAGGTGTATGTACACAGGCCTTGTAACCTTGTGTGGGGATAGTCAGAGCTGATAGCCCACGTCGAGGGATAAAACCAGGCACCTGCCAAATTTTGAGGAAGATGGAGGAGACGGCCAGGTCCCTGCCAGTGTCTCTGACACCTGGGCCAGGAAGCCAGGCCTATCTTTCCATGAGGTGCTGCCTGATGAAATATTGCAGGTCTATGAAACGGATCAAGTTTTAGGGGACCAGGTATGTAGCATTAGGGGAGTTCTGTGCCTCACAGTATCTTGGCTGCGTATAGACCCCAAGAATGTACATCTCTTAACAAGTTCCTAGGTGGTGGTCTTTAGGGTCTAGGGATACTTTATTTTATGACACAATTCTATACACACATGTGTGTGCCTTCCGCACACACATCAATGTTCTGGATTTCTGATCCCTAACCTCTGGCACCTTCACAACCAATTGTGTTCTCCAGACAACTTCCCTGTCCATATCTACCTTCTAGACTTGTGTCTCTGTCAGATGTTGAGCAACCTCAGAACATGTCTGTTTCTGTCCATTTCTGTGTTCTCACACAGACCTCCATCTACTTCAGTGTCTGTCAGATGAAGTTATTGCACAGAGAGATCAAAACTATACCTGACTGTAACCTGTAAGTGCTGAGGGGACAAAAGACATATCCCCAGGGGTTGTTAGTGGTCATTCCAGGTTCACAGGAAGATCTTGTCTCGAGGGAGTGAGGTGACAAGTGACAGGACACCCACACAAGTGAGCATACACAACATACACACAAAAGCAGTCTTCTAAGATTCACGGAAATTTAACTGTAAGTCCGTTTATTTAAAATGAATGAATGAATGAATGAATGAATGAATGGATGGATGGATGGATGGATGGATGGATGAATGAATGAATGAATGAATGAGTAAGTAAGTAAGTAGTTAAGGAGATGGGAGAGTGTAACACAGGAATGATGCCTGGCAGAGAGGTCCAGAGCACAGACCTGCTGGCTTTGCATTGGTATGCTGGGAAGTTCCCAGTCTGCACCAAGCAAGGCCCCCATGTCCCTGTTCCCACAGTGTCACTCTTTACTATTTTACAGCTCCTTCTCAGCAGTCAGCAAGAATGAGCAGGATATTTATGCTTTGAAATTGTAGTGTCTCACCCTTTACCCTTACTGGTGGCTCCCCGTGGCGGTGGATGGCCCACTTAGCAATTGTGATGTCGGTAGAATTAGCCAACTTGGAGTCAGAGAACAAGCCATGACCTAGAGGCAAGTTAGTGTCCCACTGAAGGGTGGAATAGCAGAGGCTAGGAGGCCGCTCTCTGCTGGACGGTCTGCGCCCCTTAAAAAGAGAGGGACCAGAAGGTGCACAGACCTGAAAACAGCCTTTATCTTAATTCCTGTTTGTAAAGACATGGCACCAGTCATTTCCTGGGAGGCCCATGCCAGCCCCTCTCCACAATGACCCCTGAGTTGTTTTAAGTCCATCAAAGAGTAGAAACTACTTGGAAATGTGATACACACACACACACACACACACACACACACACACACACACACACACACACATTTAAATTAAAAAAAAAAAAGGAGGTACAGTACTACCCTGGTTTGCTTTTCTCTTGCAGTGATAAAACCATTCTGACCAAAAACAACTTGGGGAAGAAAGGATTTAATTTTGACTATAGGTCATAGTCCATTATCAAGGGAAGCCAAGGCAGGAACTCAAGCAGGAACCTGGAGTTTGGTGAGGAGTGCTCATTTTTAGACTGCTTCCCTTGACTTTTCTATACAGATCAAGCCCCTCTACCTACAGATGGCACTGCCCACAGTGGGTAGGCCCTTCTCCATCAATGGGCACAGACATGGCAACAGGCCAGCCTGACAGAGCCAATTCTTCAGCTGATGTACCTCTTCCTTGCTGACTATAGGTTTATGTCTCGTTGACAGCTGAAGCTAACAATGGCAGTCACCCAGTCCAGAAAGCTGAGACATCCAGGAGCAGCAGTTCTTCCTGCCAGCCACCTCATGTAGCCTCTAGTTTAGTGGAACCTCTGCGCCCCTGGACAACAAAATCTTCACAAACAAGAATAAAAGATGTTCAGTGACAGAATTATTGGCTAGAATGTCTAATGAAACAGCAGTCTCTGCTGCACCAGCACTGACTCTCAACAGTCCCCGGTTGACGTTAACCGTGAACAGTAGCAATGGCAATCAATGACCCTGACAATAGGAGAATGGGGGGGGGGGTGCTTTTGGAAGCCTCTACCCACAATGAGGACATGGAGAAGACTCCTCTGGATGAACATGATGAATCAGCTGGAGAGGTGGTTCTGTTATGTCCTTTAAGCACCAGAAGATGGGCAGCTCATGCCGGCCACGGAGTTGCATACCTGTAGGCAGCTCTCAGTCAGGAATTCCACTTTAACACTGAGCATGCTCTGTCTCTCAACTTGAGGAAAGATAACACCAGAAAGGGAGTGATTTCACTGCAATTCCAGAAAGTTTAGCTCTCTACTAACCCACCCCATCTCTCCTTACTCAATTTTAGTTCTGAGGCTATAAGCATCTATAGAGAAACGCTGCCAACACCTGTAGAGGTCAGCCTGCAGCCCCCAGGGCTTACCTCTGTTTATGACCTACTCTATTTACAGGAACCAATTGATCTATTTCCATTATCAGGAACTACATCCAAGCTGCAATTTAGGAATGAGGAAGTTAGCAGAGGGCAAAGAAGCTGACTAAGGTCAGGCCTTGCTTGTGAGCTGCAGAGGTTACTCTAGGTCAAAAGGCAACCCTCACTGTGTAAGGCTTTCCCTGAGCTCCAATAAAGGGCATTCTTGGTTCAAGAGTGACCCACTTGTGTCTATGTTCCAATCTGTAGGTCTTAGCTCGGCGAAGCCCACTCTGTGATGCCGGCATTTACAGATGGATCTCCCAGTGAGATTCAGATGTTACAAACACCCACCCAGGGCCTGTAAACACAGGTGGACTGTGGCATGGCATATTGTCACAGTAGCTAGTTTCAACCTGAAACCACTGTAAGCGTAACCGCCATGTCCAGATCTAGTAGCTCTGAAATGCAGTATTTTCTTAAAAGTCCTTGCTCCCTTTTCGGTTTACAAGACACATTAAAGTTTTAACAGTTTACCGCTTCTTGGAGCTTCATATCTGCAAACTGACAACAGTAGAAGACAATTTTGGCAAAAGTCTATTGTCTCCTGTTAGTCCCTAGAATTAGACCTGGATCAGGATGTTACTGGGGGAAAGGAGAAGAAAAACATAATTGTGAAATAGAAGCAGGGATGTTTATAATCCCAGCTCTTGGGAGAAAGAGGCAGGTCGATCAAGAACTCAATCCTTGGGTTCAAAGTTTGAGACCAAAGATACTGTCCCAACAAACGTATAATTTGTTTTTGTTTTTGAGACATGGTCTTTTGATGTACTCCAAGCTCTCCTGGAACTTGATATAGACCAGGCCTTGAACTCACTCTGCCTACTTCAGCTTCCTGAGTGCTGAGATTACAGACTAATACCTTTATACTAAGAGTGAGGTTTTTTTTGTTTTTTGTTTTTGTTTTTTTTTTTGGTTGGTTGGTTGGTTGGTTGGTTGGTTGGTTGGTTGGTTGGTTGGCTGGTTTGGTTTTTGTTGTTTTGTTTGCTTGTTGAGAAAGGGTTTCTTTGTGTAGCCTTGGCTGTTCTGGAACTTACTCTATAGTCCTGCTACACCTACCTCTGCCTCTACAGTGTTGGTATGGGATTAAAGGTGTGAGCCACCACTACCCAGCTTTTTCTTTTCTTGCATGTGTATCTGTGGGAAGGTGTCAGATCTTGGAGTTGCAGTTATGAGCTGCCTTTTGGTTACTGAGCACTGAACCAGGTCTTCTGGAAGATCAAAGTACTCTTCTCCAGCCCCTTATGTATGGAATTAAAGGTGTGCACTGCCTGGCCCAACTTTACTCTTAGCCACATTGCCTTATTCCACCACAATAAAATGTAAACTGCAAACAAAACAAAATAGCCATCTGCCTTCTTTCTTTCTTCTGTTCATACCTGTATCCTAAAGCCTAAAACAGCCCAATCCAAAGAGTTGCTTCCTACACTCTATAGCATTTACTTGACAAATAATGTTCTGGGTTTTTTTCCTAATCTATTCATTTTTTGTTTTATTTCTTTTCTTCTTTTAGTTTTTCTGTGTAGTTCTGTCTGTACTGGAACTTGAACTTGCCCACTCTGTAGACCAGGCTAGCCTAGAACTCACGGAGATCTGTCTGTCTCTACCTCTGGAGTGCTGGGATTAAAGGTATACACCACCACTGACCAGCTCCTTTTTGGTTTTATTATGAGGTTTCATTATGTAGTTCTAGCTGATCTGGAACTTGCTATGTAGACTGGAATCACACCCTGTGCCTCTTGCCTCTGCATCCCGAGTGCTGGAAATATTCCTTTATTCCCCAGACTACCATATTATGTAAGTACTAATTTCAATATTTCACAGATAATAAACTAAACTCAATGCATTTTACAAATAAAAGATTCTTGGTGGAAGAGAGGTGGATGTAACTCCCTAAGGGTCGTTTCTAGCATGCGAGAGTTCAAGCAATAAATGTGTTCTTTAGTTCACATAGATATTAGTGGTTGCTGCCATCTTGATCGGTGCTTCTTTTTAAAAATATTTGAACGAAGCAAGAGGTAAAGTCAATCCAAGCCCACGTGGCAGGAGAGGAAACTCCTGAATTCCGCCTGTGCATTACATCAAGCACAAGGGCACTTAGGCACAAATATTTTAAAACATAAAATTAAAAAAACTTGGGGAGAGATCTGTGACATTAGGGACACTACATATTTAAACAAGTGTTGAGGGGAAGGCAGGTTATCAGTGTTTCTCTGCTTCCCTGTCCAGGAACACTTCTTTGACGGATACACAAGACAAAGTAACAGGCTTTTCTGTACAGTGGTCAGAACCACAGAAAGGGACCCAACAAAAATCCTCAGATACCTGAAGCCTCGCCCAGCTACCATTCTAACTCAGAATTTGGGAGACAGAAGCAGGAAGATCAAAACCACCCTTAGATACATAGCCAATTTAAGACCAGCTTTCAACTATATGAAACTTTGTCTTAAAATAAAAAAGGCCAGATTTGGTGGCACACACCTTTAACCGCAACTTTAAGTGTACTTCCTTAAGTCATAGTTTAAGTCAGTGTCGCCAAAGGAGGAAGCTAACACAAAGCGGAAAGGGCGGAGCTCCGTCTCTGCCACGTAGTGGGGGGAGGAGCCGCTGCCGTAAGGCAATGAGCCGGTGGCCTGTTTTCCTACTTCCTCAGCACGTCCTAATCTGCCGAAGAGCCTTGCTAAAAACATGGTACATCTGGCTTCCAAATGCTTTTGTACAACGTTGCCAAACTCTATTCCGTACTGGAAGAGACGGCGATACTGCAACTCACCTCCCCCCTACTTGGTGCCGCCACTTTGGGGCAGCAGTGAATCATGGGAGCCCCCGCCTTGCTCTACGGCTATTTCCGGTTCCGGCGGAGGCTGCTCTTTCTTTTTCTCCGCAGGGTGGCCGTGGCTGCTACAGTGCTGCTTAGCTCTTTGAGCTATCCGCTGCCATCCTTGTCGCTGCAGCGACTCTTGCATCAGCTGCAGTCATGACGGAGCAGATGACCCTTCGTGGGACCCTCAAAGGCCATAACGGCTGGGTAACACAGATCGCCACCACCCCGCAGTTCCCGGACATGATCCTGTCCGCGTCTCGAGGTACGGGCAGCATGACGGGCCAGACACTGGGTGCCCTGCTGATTGCTTCTAAGTGGCGCGCGGGTTGGTTGACTCGGTCCGTTCCCCAACCCACGTATGATGAGTTGGGGCGTGCAGACCCAAACCTGGGCCCCTCTGCACATGTACGGAAACCGAGATGTGTCGCGTAACAAGATTGGCGACACTAAATCTGTCGATTGCGTCTTGAAGATGTATTTAAGTAGGGGGCTACAGGCCAGGCGGAGCAATGATGACCCCAACATGCCATCTGAGTTACTTTGCTGAAATCCAGAGGCTGTTTCTGAGCTACCGCCATCTAGCCCTGATCTCTGTGGGCAGTAGGTAAACTCGGGAACTAAACTTTCCCAAGCTTGCCATTTCAGGCCTAGATTTCTCCCCCCTTTTAATCGTAATTTTTAACCTTCCAGATGTCCCTACCCACCCAAGTTTATGCTCATCTTCTCTAGTAAGGCTTATCAAGCATTCACTTTGTTTCTGTGCAATTTGAAATGATTCATTGCTAGGACTCTGTCCGATTCTACCACAGCTACTGAATTTCTTGAGAGGCAAAGAAGGCAGTCTGTTTATCCCATACCCAATAATAGTGCTTCTACTATTGAGTTAGCTTGGGCTGGAGTGATGGATAGATGAGACTGGTTACTCTTCTAGAGGACTAGTTAGGAATTGTTTCCCAGAACCCACGTGGTAGCTTGCAGTCCTCTGTAGATAGCTCGATGTTCTAAGAATACCATAGGTATATATGTAGGGGAAACATTAAATTTGGGGGGGTGTACCTTTTTGTACTCGTCATGTATGAGTCCCATGAGATTTCTTTACCAACCTTTTCAGACAAGACCATCATCATGTGGAAGCTAACCAGGGACGAGACCAACTATGGCATACCGCAACGTGCTCTTCGAGGTCACTCCCACTTCGTTAGTGATGTTGTTATATCTTCTGATGGCCAGTTTGCCCTCTCAGGCTCCTGGGATGGAACGCTGCGCCTCTGGGATCTCACAACGCAAGTAGCTGCTTTGGAATCTTGGGAAAGCTGGCCAAAGTTTAGATAGATTCCCTAGGATGTGGTCTCCTCTTGGAAATTGGTGCTTTTGTAGGGGATGGGGTAAGGTGTTGGTGCTGGCCTCTGTCTTGGGAGTTGTTGGCTGGTCTAATTGAGTGGGGTTTTTTCCCCCTTGGTACAGCACACTATTAGCAGTATTTTTTTTTTATATTTCGAGAGTTCTAGATGGGCATTTGGCAGGTGTAATAGAGGATCCTAGTGATGACAAGAAGACATTGTCAACCAATCCCTGTAAGGGAATGAGGACATGTCCTGCAATTCTGAATGGGTTCTCTGGCATGTACCAGGCATACGTAGACTGCTAATAGTACCTAAGCCACATGTGAGCTCTGTGGTGTGATAGAACCTGCTGGGGCAAGAATGAGTCGAGAAAGGGATGTAACTGTAAATGGGTAAAAATCTGTCTAGAAAGTGACCAGGTTCTTCCTCTTAGGGGCACTACCACAAGACGATTTGTAGGCCATACTAAGGATGTGCTGAGTGTAGCCTTCTCCTCCGACAACCGGCAGATTGTCTCTGGATCTCGAGATAAGACCATAAAGTTATGGAATACTCTGGGTGTCTGCAAGTATACTGTCCAGGTAAAGTAATGGGAGGTAGTAGGAGGTAGCTACAAGAGAGATTATCTCCCAGCTGTTTTTGAGATGGGTTCATCTTTATGTGGACCTAATTAGACTAGAAATCAGAATTGGGAAATTCTGGGATGTTGGTGTTTTTTTTTTATTATTATTGTTTTTATGCATGGGTAGTATGGTACTCTAGTTGATTTTCCCCCCCCTGACTTGGGGCCTGGAACCCTAAGCCAAGGCATCAGTTGGGCAGACCCTTTCACATGAGCAAATACCTAGATGTGTCTCAGTGTGTAAGTGCTTAGGGGCTACAAGCCAGGCAATGCAGTGATGACCCCAACATGCCATCTGAGTCCCAGTGCTGAAATCCAGAGGCTGTTTCTGAGCTGTGCCTGGCCCTGTGCTCCATGAGGAATAGGTAAACGCTGGAGGTGTGCTAGGACTCAAGCACGTGTCAGCAGATTGACAAGTGTCTTTACCAACCTTTACTTCTGTTGATCCTAAAGAGTAAAGGTTCAGGTTCTGAGGAAGTGTGAGAGTGCTGTTGTCCACTTAGGGCAGTTATCTGTAGCCTGGGGAATTTTGTTTACTCTTACCTTACCCCTGCATCTTCTGTAGGATGAGAGTCATTCAGAATGGGTGTCTTGTGTCCGCTTCTCCCCGAACAGCAGCAACCCTATCATTGTTTCCTGTGGATGGGACAAATTGGTCAAGGTGAGCTTCAACAGGGGCATAGTCCTGTTATAAATCTAAAACGTGTTTCCATTCCTCTCACATGTGGTAATACACTCCAATTTGGAATGAGGTATGAATTACCTTGACTTTGACCCTTGATGGTTTAACTTGGTATTTTAGGAATTTGGTTTGTTTTTGAAGCCAGATCTCAGTCTGTCCCTGACTGGCCTGTGTCCTGGTACCAGAAGCCTGTTAGTTAGGAGATACCTTTAAAAATGTTTTTGACTTTCTTGTTGGCAAAACAATTATCTGATCATGATCCTGGTTCACCTGTGGACCTGTTTTTCTAGGTATGGAATTTGGCTAACTGCAAGCTGAAGACCAACCACATTGGCCACACTGGCTATCTGAACACAGTGACAGTCTCTCCAGATGGATCTCTCTGTGCTTCTGGAGGCAAGGTATTTGGGGGTTCATCCTCTCTCCTTTATGGAGGAGGCTGTTATCTGTCTGATAGCATGTAGCAGAAGATTAGCTAAACTAAAAAAAGTTTTCCTTTAAAAGTAAGGTGCTGTAGGTATTGTGCCTTAAGAGGAAAAGGCTCGGGCACAAACACAGATACTGTAGTCATTGGCTTTATCTGTCCTAACAATTTTTTTTTATTGTCCAGGATGGCCAGGCTATGCTGTGGGATCTCAATGAAGGCAAGCACCTTTACACACTAGATGGTGGGGACATTATCAATGCCCTGTGTTTCAGCCCCAACCGCTACTGGCTCTGTGCTGCCACTGGCCCTAGTATCAAGATTTGGGTAAGCATGGTCTTCTATGTAACACATTGATTTCACTGACAGAAAGCAAGAGTTCTTGGTAGATTCCATTATTAAGCTGCTGTCAATTGATGAGGTTGGGGTTGAGGTTTTTTTTTTTTTAAGTTTGTAGTATTAGGTGGTGTTTGCCTGGTGGAAGAGATTGCCTATGTATTGGAGTTTGAGTGTAATTGCCATTTGGGCCAAAGTAATTCTTGTGAGAGGCTATTTCAGCATATATGGCATCTACCAACTAGATAAGTTAACAGCCACATACCACAAAGACAACCAAAACTAGTTCCATCAGTAGTGTGCAGCAGGTGGTACTTAGACCTAAATTCAGTCCATAAAATTATTTTGGAACAGTCCTTCCTTAAGCTGCTATATCAATTTAGATTCATTTTAGTAATCTTTTCATTAGAGAATTTTTGGGTGACTGGGTCTTACTATGCAAACTAGACTGGCCTCACAGACACCCTGCCTCTACCTGAGAGGCATGCACTAACCACAAAGATAATTGTTTTGGGGCACATCTGTTTCTGTAATTCAAACAAGCATTTGTAGTCCTTCCTGGTTGAAATTGGCACCCCCTATTTAATTTTGGGCTGTAGTGTATATACAGCCCAGGCTGACCTCAAAATTCTGTAGTCATTTGTTGGAGTATTTGGCATTGAACCTGGGGCCTTACACAGGCTAGGCAAGGATAACCCCAACTTGTGGTGGGATGGGTTTTTTATGAGTCAACTTGACTAAGTTAGATGATCTTGAATTTGGCAGTCTTGCTTCACCTCCAAAGTGGCACACATTACAGGCCTAAGCCACTGGTCCCTGGGGTGATTGGGGAGTGGGATTGAGTTACTACTTTATCCTTTAAAAAAATTATCTTGACAAACCTGAATTCTAAGTGGACCTTTTTAAAATAGTTCATTGCTGTTCGTATATTTATTTTAGGTGCATGTGGGACTAAGATTCCTGGCCCATACATAGCCAGGCAATTCTATCTCCTTCGTGGTTTCTGGGGAATAAAGAATTTTTAAGTTGCAATTCACTTTATAATTGGGCCTTTTTGCCGGCTCCACGGAAGGGACTGTAGTGTAACAATTATACCACCAAACATGTAAGTCAATGGTGTAATTAAGTTATAGGTGTCCTTACCTAGTTTGGTCTGTTCTCAGGACTTGGAGGGCAAGATCATTGTAGATGAACTAAAACAAGAAGTTATCAGCACCAGCAGCAAGGCAGAGCCCCCCCAGTGCACCTCCTTGGCATGGTCTGCTGATGGCCAGGTATGTATTTTAAGTCTCCCTTCCTTGTTCTTCATATTTAAGCACAATAGTAATAGCATAAATGATATGAAGATAAATCAGGTTGATCAGGATAAACTAGTCAGGTACAGAGAATTCCTGTCTGGGGAAAGATAGTGTAGAGGCTTAAAAATGCCTGACTATGGCATTTGTTTCTTTTTTTTCTAGGAACGTACTTGGGGTGTCATAGGCAAGTTCCTTGCTTAGGGCATTTTATAAAATTCATTGCTGGGTGTGACCCTGTTAATTCTCTTTTACAGACTCTGTTTGCTGGTTACACTGACAACCTGGTGCGAGTGTGGCAAGTGACTATTGGTACCCGCTAACTTTACAAAAGAGTCTTAGAAATAAAGCTGGCTTTCTGAAACTGGTTTGGTTATATTCTTGTCTGCCTGGCAAGCAAACTCCTAATTAATTAGCAGTGAAGCATTTAGACAAGTATCCTATATCTGCTTAATCCTACAAGAACCTCATAATACAGGTGCTTGCCCACATGTGTGTCTGTGCCAGAGGGTGTTAGGGAAATCAAGATGTGGCAACTAAACCTCTTCACTGTTGGAACAGCTCATGCTCTTGAGATTGGGCCCTTTTTGTTTTCTAGACAGGGCTTCTCTGCTTTCTGCATTCAGATGTACCACAGGTAGTGCATTGATAATGCTGGTCTATTACCACTGATTTTGCTTGTAGCAAAAGCTGCATCCCCACCAGGAACGATCAAGCCCCAGCAGTTAATCTACAAAGCGCCCATACTCCCGTGTTTCATCATCAACTTACAGGTAAACAGACCAGTCTCAGCCTGCAGATGAAAGTTGTCAGGAGCTAGAAGTCACATCCCAGCCTCTTAAATAAAACAGGAAACGTTAGGCTGGACCATAAATTCAGGGTTGGCTCACTATCCCAGGCCTGGAAATCCTGAGAGAAGTATGATGGTTGTCTGTGGGACTCCTACTAACGGAAAAACTCCACAACAGCAGCAAATAAACACTTTATTTCTGCAGCACAACCCACCCTTCCCCCAAGAGCAAGAATTGACCTCAGCCACCAAAGCAGAGGACAAAAGCTGTTAAGTGATAGAAGGCAGAGTTACTAGAAAAATATATTATACCTAAGGCTCTCCCAAGGATCCAGACCCCTATCCCAAGCTTTCAACAGGGTTTACCAAAATGAAACAAAGTATGGAGAGAGGCCAGAGACTGAAAACTGGATAAATGAGGGAAGAGAGCCTGGTAATGAAGATTTGGTGCAGCAAAGTGTAGGAGCTTGGCTCCTAAATAAAAAAAACTAAGATGGAGAGAAAATAATTTATTGGGTGATGTGATGGTGTGAAGTTGACAGCTCCAGATCTCACTGAAGCTAAATTCTGGCCAGTCTATGGAGGTAGAAGTTAGGGGTGGGAGGAAAGAGTTCCTACATTCCCCAGAAAAGTAGACTTTACACAGCTCTACCCTTTGCCCAGCCTGCCTCCCCACAAGAGCTTCCAGATTCCTTAGCCGGAGCCTGCACCAGTACATGGAATTGAATGGATGGGTCCTGCCCAAACCCTCCGGCCTCAGTCTGAAATGACAAGGGTTGAAGTGTGGCTGTGGGAAGGGAAGTCTAGGGATGAAGTATCCGCTCATCCTCCTCAAACTGGGACCCAGAGCTGGACTGAGCTAGGCAGACAGGGAGGGAAGATCAGGCAGCTGTTCTCATTATCAGGGACCCATGCAGACCTGTCAGATAGACAAAGGTGAGAGAAGACTGAGCTGGAAGGGGGTCTAGGAAGTTGTTTACTCTCCTAGAGGGAGAAGCAGCCCGGGTTCAAGGGGGAGCAGGAAGCAATTCTGGTAACCATGGGACGAGCCTGAGCTCACAGAGTGGGCAAACATCCACCACCACCCGCTCCCCCAGCAGTGACTGGAGGGGCCCCTGCGGGTGGTAGGCTGATCAAGGGCAGAGCTTGATGCGGGTTCCCTTGGAAAGCACCCGAAAGAAAGGGAAGACACGCTCGCCAAGGAAGGCAGCCGAGAAGGTGTGCACGTGGGCTAAGGTGTCTGCATTGTAGAATCCCAGGCGCCCGGCCTCATAGTCCAGGTACACGCCAAAGCGCCGTGGTTTCTCACATGGGCTCAGCAGTGTCTGCTCTGTTGAGCTCTGTGCCTGGTATCGTTTGCCGTGGGTGCCCACACACCACACTTCCCGCTGGAGCAGGAGCTGCTGAGGCAGGTGGAGCCGCCGGCGGCGATGGTGATGGCGTGAGGAACTGGCATCCCCACTGCTAACAGATGAGCCCCCAGAGCTCACTTTTTCTTTATGATGGGTTGATTCACGGGCAGCACCCACTGCCCAGCCCCGCCGCCCACCAACCTCTACCTCCCAGTAGTGCCGGCCAGAGCGGAAGCCCTGGGCCCCTAGTACACAGCAGTCAGCTGAGAAGCGCTTGGAATGTTCAGGGACCTCCTGTCGTCGTTCTGCCAGACGGACTCCACGACGATCGGGGGACAACATAAGGGCTGGGTGAGCTGTGTCAGGGTCCAGCGTCAGGTCCACTTGGAGAGAGGGAGGCAAATACAGCAGAGCTAAAACATCTTACCCTCACAGGCTCACCAGTGTCCTTCCCACCTCTATCCTCCTCCAACCTCATTCACCTCTTCAATCTACGGGCTCTACCCTTCCCCTTTGCGTCCATCCCACCTATCCAAAACATCTGGGCCAGCATGGAAGCAACTCTTGGCTTTAACTTTCCGAGTACCCTACCCCAGGTCCCCAAACTTCCCTCAGAACTTCAACTTAGGTCTGTAAAAAGTAAGGTTATTGACCTCCCTACCTCTTGCAGCCTGACAGAACATCCGGCTCATTTTTCTCACGATGGCATCTGTCAGAAAGTCGTGGCTATGGGGTTGGCATGGGTCAGGGGACCAAATCTCTGGGGGCTGCAACTGTATCTCTTCACACCTGGAGGAGGTGGGGACCAAGTACCGGGTGGGAACATGATATTCCCAGGGCAAAGAACAAAAGCTAAGGGGGAAGAAGTGGGGGGTCTAAGAAGCAGAAATATAGGTCCTGGGAGAGAGGGAAGGGGGAAGGGAAGGAAGGAGGAAAGGGAGTCTCCAGGGAGACAGGAACTGGGAGCCAGATACTACTAGGTCAGAGGGTAGAGTGTAGAATGGGAACACACCTATTGAAAGTCTCCTTGATGTCCTGGGAATAACAGAGAAAGAGAAACAAAGTGTTAGCTGTACAAAGTCCACTGCTCTGCCTATCTCCAGCTGGAGAAAAGGTCTGAACTTGAACATGAAGGGAGAAAGCAGCACTTCGCAAGACCACATTAAACATGAATTCTCTTCAACTACCCTGCTACCTACTACCAGACCTAATACAGCCTGCCCTAAACCCCAGTAACAGCATTTTCACAACCTGACCCAGGCACCTTTCTCAAGCTGTCTTTCTTGTGACAACTCCTTTTTGGTTTTTCAGCCAAGTTTCTCTGTGTAGCAGTTCTGGCTGTCCTGGAACTCAATTTATAGAACAGGCTGGCCTCCTCAAACTCACTGAGATTTGCTTGTCTCTGGGATTAAAGGGTGCACCTCCACGCCTAGCTTCTGTCAACTCTGAATCTGCCTTCCTTAAGTATGTTTGGCATATACATCACAGTCAATATTGTCACCAGCCTCAAAAAAAAGTGATTTTTAGATTAAAAGAGGCAGGGCATAAAGGGGGACAATACTCACCTGCAGCAGCCGTAGGCCCCCCTGCTGGCTCCGTTCTTGGGCCTCAGCTAGCAGTCGGCTTAGCTGGGCAGCCTGCTCCTCAAGACGGTTGGCTGCTGCTCCTGCACGTCCCAACTGAGCTTCATGCATCTCTCGGAGGCGTCGCTCTAATCCTGCCTGCTCTTCAGCCAGAAACCGTGTTAGGCGCCCAAATTCTGAGGCTACAGCTGCCAGCTCTGACTTCATCTGGCTCTGGAAAGATGCAAAGGCAGGCATAGAAAGAACACAGTCTGTTCCCCCAGAGGACCCCAGTTTGATTCCCAGCATCCACATGGCAGCTCGCAACCATCTGTAACCAGGTCCAGGAAACGCCATGCTCTCTTTTGACCTCTGTGCACATGGATGCAGGCAAAACACCCATACACGAAAATTTTAAAAATTAAATTAAATGGAGGTCACCACCTGAATACACAGAAAAGAAAACCTTTTCTATCTGCTGACTCTCAATCTCAGGCAAAGAAGCCTCATAATCCCTAACTCCAACAAATCCAAGGAATAGAAAGAGAGGCTTCTCTCCCAGTCTCTGTCTTACCACTGTGATAGCCCAAACCTGGTATACTGATCTCTGCCCTACCAAATGAAAGCTCACATGCTCCAAAGGAGCTTCTCTCCTCTCCAGATTCATATCACTGTATCACTCCATAATATATGGTAATGGAGATGGGCTGGAGGAATGCGTGGAGGTCAGAGGACAGCCTGCAGGAGTGGGTTCCTCCATATAAGTCCCAGGGATCAAGCTCAGGTCATCAAGCTTTTACCCACTGAGTCATCTTCTCAGCAAAGGGGTTTATTTTTGAGACAGAGTCCTGCTTTGTCACCCACGATGGCCTCAAAATCACAATTCTCTAGATTCAGGTAGGTATTTGGTAAGCATTCTTTGAAATGAGCAAGTAAGAGAATGCAGGAAGCAAGATGTGAGGTTAAGTAAGCTGGACATAAGGGCTCATGCTTAGAATGTCAATACTCCTGATGCTAAAACAAATGAATTACTCCACATTTGAGGGCAGCTTGGGCTATAATAGAAAATCCTGTTTCAAACACGAAGATGCTACAAAATTAAGTCCTGACTCGCAGCAGCCACAGCTGCCATAGAAGTCATCAGATCTTTACAGACTCTTCTGTAAAGGTGCAAACAGTAGATACCATACATGAAAAGGCCAGCAGGTAAAATGTTCTTCTCTATAGGTACACCTGTTCCTGGAATTATGGTTTAACAGACAGCTGCCATGTGGGTGCTGGGAACTGAACCGGGATCTTCTGGAAGAGCAGCCAGTGCTCTTAACCACTGGGTCATCTCTCTAGGCCCTCTCATATCTTTTAAAATGTCTCAGAATACACAATACAATGTAAATACTACCAAAAAGCTATACTTTCCTTGTGGTGGTTTTAATGAGAATGATCCCCAGAGGCTCATATATCTGAACACTTAGCCTATACTTGGTCCCCAGTGGTGGAACTGTTTGGGAGGCTTAGAAGCTGTGGCCTAGTTGATAGGAGTGTCATAAGGAGTGGACTTTAAGAGCTGTGAATTTGTTGAAGATGTATCACCCAGGGTGGGCTTTGAGATTTCAAAAGCCTATACAACTCCCTGTTAGCCTCCCCCACCTGAACCACTAGGACCAATAAACATTTTATAAGATACTTTCCCATCATGTTTCTTCACAGCAGCAACTGAAAAGTAACTAAGACAACACTGTATGCTTTAAAGACTGGCTGGCAGTGGTGGCACATATCTTTAATCTCAACATTTGGAAGGCAGAGGCAGGAAGATCTGAGTTTGAGGCCAGCCTGGTCTATAGAGCAAGTTCCTGGATAGCTAGAGCTATGTAGAGAAACCCTGTCTCACCCTTCCCACCCCGCAAAAAGTCTGGAGGGGACGGGTTGAGACAGAGTCTATGTAGACTAAATTGGCCTCACACTCACAAAGATCTACCTTCCCGTGCTTCCCAAGTCCCACATGAATACTTTATTTTAAGAAGGTCTGTATAGCCATGTGTAGTGGTGCACCCCTTTAATCCCAGCACTCAGGAGGCAAAGGCAGGTGGATCTTTAAATTCAGAGTGAGTTCCAGGACAGCCACAGTTAACAGAGAAACCTTGTCCGGAAAAACCAGTCTGTATGTTAAGTATCGATTCTATTTTTTTTCTATTTCCAATTTCAACTTGAAGGAGTACATGATTTAGTATAACAACAGAACACTGCTTAGTCCCAACCCATTTGCCTGAATGATAACCATTTTTTTCCAATAACATTACTCTAGACAAAGATTATCTATCAAAGACACAGATCCCAGAATATATTCTCTATAACTCAAAGGACCCTATAATATTAGCTTGGGCAGCTAGAAAAAGGCATGATGATTCTCCATTTCCCAATTCAGATTCTGCTTATAGTACATTATGATTAGCATTTCACAGCAGGGAGTCCCTAATGTGCAGTTGGAAATACTAGGGGTTGTAGATGTGGCAAGGCCTAGACTTGGTAGGAGACAAAGGACATCCTCATTTGATGGCTGAAGCTTAGACTGGCCAGGATACCAGTCCATTCTAGCAAGACCTGCTGCTAGCCTTCTAAAAACAGACAGGAAATGAGACTCCCTGAAGAGGGCAAGCAAAAGTAAAAGGGCTGAGAATACTGGGAAAGGGGACAGGAGATATCCACAATGCTAATGATCACTAATTCTTCCTTTTCCCAACACAACTGCCCTTCTTCCAGGGCACAGCAAGCCTTTCAGACCACACCCCTTAATGTTAAGGGAAGCGCTGCCTGCCATCTGTGTGTATCCTGGGACTTGGCAACTCTACCGGCAACTGATGTATATATTTGCTCACTTGCTCTCTGTGCTATCTGGAGTCAGGGGCTGGGCATACTCTGTAACTTTAGACCAGACGATAAGCTTCAACAAGCCAGGCCTCAGTCTTCACTATACTTTTACAAACTAGAAAGAAACATGGTGCTTCTATACTCAAAAGGTCATCACCTCAAATCCTAAAAAACTATCTACCCACTTCCCACAGGCCCTGGCTATCTTTTCTTCAAGGATCCAGTCATTAGACATGATATTTTGCAGTCTCATCCTCCTTATCCTGACAACCAAGTCATTCAGCCCATTCACAGACATGACCCACCTTCAGCTCCGTCATCCGCCTCTCCTCCTTGGCCTTCATCTTCTGCACAGCCTCTAGGTGCTTCCTAAGTGGTTCCACATGACCTTGTAGTTTTGCCTGAGGGAGAAGGAAAGGGAAGGTTAGTGAGGGATGATGAGCAGCACCTACAGATCCTCTCCAACCCCTACAATGGAGACTCAGTGCCCGGTATTACCATTGTTAAGTGTCAAATAAGCCCTTCCTTCCCACACCCCTTCTTTCAGATGACCACAGATGCCTCCAACTCTCCCCTGCACTCATGATGCAGAAGCCCCGTGTGAGCCTTCTTGAGAGGCTTAATCTTTATGGCTCCAGAACTCTAGACAGCTGACATACACACGCCTTGAGCTCCTTACCACCCAAAGTTCATCCACAGAAGTATTCCTGCCTTTGGTCCCTTCTTCATGATATGTCATCTTCCTCAACAACCACAAAGATAAACACTTTTCTGGAGATTATGCCTATGCTAAAAGGTTGTTTGTATTTTCAAAATAGGATTCTCTGTATAACCCTGGCTGTCCTGGAATTTAATATGTAGACCAGGCTTGAAGTGTTTCTCTGCCATTTTCAAAACATGAACCCTCCATTTCTAGTGTCACTTGCCCCATTCACCTGAGTTGTGACTTCAAGCTATTACCTTGGCCTGGGATTACCATACTCCACCTAGTCCAAGGTATTCTACCTTTACAACCCAGCTTCCTGAGCACAATTCTGACTCTACTTATGAAACTTGGGTCTCTACCCAGAGCAGTGGTTCTCAACCTTCCTAAAGCTGTGACCCTTTAATACAGTTCCTCATGTTGTGGTGACCCCAACCATAAAATTGTCTTCACTGCTACTTTATAATTTCTACTTTTGTGAATAGTAATGTAAATATCGGACATGCAGAATATCTGATGTGCGGCCCCTGTGAAAGGATGGTCCATTTCACCCCCCCAAAAGGGTCGAGACCCACAGGTTGAGAACCACTGCCCCAGAGCATTAACAATTTTATAAATGTGTTTTTCAGGCATTACAGGGTCCTTCACCTTCATTTTCTTTCCTGAAGCAGGGTCTCATACAGCCCAAGTTAGTCTGGAACTTGTCTTAACCAAGGGTGACTTGACTTGTGATCCTATTTCTTTCTATTCCCTGGTTCTGTGTTCTGTTTTATTTTCCATCCAATTGCCATATGAAAGACAAAGCCTTTTCTTCTTTCAGTTCCAAGTCTAACGGTAATTAGATACATGGGCTTTCCGTTCCAAGGATTTATAGCCATGCGTTTTTCTTTAAGGGGTGTTGCAGAGACTCGGATGGATATAATAAACTCTGCCTTTTGTTTTTTCCAGTTTTTGTCTTTTCCTTATGACTTGCTCCCTCCTTTTCATCAGGGGAAAATACAAGATGGACCCTGAGCCTAGCTCTATGAAAACAAAAACTGCATCAGGTAATTTGAGACAAGCCATGCTGCAGTTTTCCTCAGCTTGTTATTATAATTATTAAAATAGGAATGTCAATCTCACAGATAGCAAACTTAGCAAAGTTTCTGACATATGACAAAAGATCCAGCATTTGCTATCTATAGCAGTAAGCTGCTAGTGATATCCTAATAATGACCTATGAACTAAAAGGATAACTGACCCTGAGTACAAAAGGCAGTTGTTATGCAATTGGTTGTAGGAAGTATCAGAGGATAATAAATCAGTCATTCCATTAAACAGTATACACAAGACTATGCCTTTTGATATTACTATTTCTCCACAGTAGAATCAGTATTTCTACTCCATCAATTCAGAATCACAAAGCTTTAATTTACCCTTTAGTATTTGTCTAAACTGACAAATAAATTGCAAGCATGAATCCAAATAGATTACAGGGGTTTGGTTTTGTTTGAGATAGGGTCTCACTATGTAGCATGGCTGACATAGTACTTGTTGAGGAGTAGATCAGGCTGACCTCAAACTCACTCACAGAGATCTGAGAGCTACAGGCTCCAGAGCGCTAAGGATTAAAGGTGTATTACTGCACTTGGCCCCCTTTCTCTCTTTCTTTCTTTACAACAAGCTCTCTGAACTAGCAAAATGGTTTACCAAGTAAACGCTGTGGCTAAACCTGATGATGAGTTCAATCCATTTAACCCCACAATGTGGAAGAAGAAACCAATTACCAAAATTGTCCTGTAACTTTTGCATGTGCTTTCATTCACACAAAAATAAAAACATAATAAAGCCAGAAGTGGTGGTTCACGCTTGCAAAGGCAACTCACTGAGTTCAGACCAGTCTGTCCATATAGCAAGTTCCAGGACAGCAAGAGATACAGAGAGACCCTGTCCCTGAAAACCAAAAATAAATAAACCAATTTAAAAGAGGGGAGGGGCACTTAGGAGGCAAGTGGATCTGTCAGTTTGAGGCTAGTCTGATCTACAGAGTAAATTCCAGGACAGGCAGGACTACACAGAGAAAGAAACCTTGTCTACAAAACAAACAAAAAAAGGGCTTCCTATAGAGCTGGCCTCTATCTTGCCATGTAGTCAAGGATGACCTTGAACTGATCTTCCTGCCTCCACTTCCCCATATTGGGATAAAAGGCACTACCATGCCCATCTTCAACTGAATTTTCTACAGGTACTCTCACTGATTCAGAACTTCTGCAGTAAGGCCCACTGTATTCTAAAACCCTTCTCTAGTAACCGACAATCAGCTGTGAAGCCTTAGACCCTAAAGTTAAGGTGGTGATGATCACCTAAATGAAGTTACTGCCTGAATCTGAAGGTATAGTCACAAGCTCTGGGCAGAAGCTACTCTCTTCTAGTTCCAGGGCTTCAAATCTGAAGATAGTTGTATCTGTGCTCCTGCTTCACAGACAAATGACCTTCACGTATGTCCAAAGAATTAGAGAAATAGAAAACAAGACGGTTAACCAGACAAGAATTAGACTCCAAGAACCGTCAAGTCAGGAAGTCAAACTAAAATATATGTAGATACCAAGGGGAGGATGTTGATATCCAAGTCTGTCACTTACTAAAGCTGTACATAAATACTCTTCCACGTTCAGAACTCAACCTGTCTCTCAGTCAATAAAATGAGAATGGCAAACAACAAACCCATAGGGTGACTTGGAATTGTGAATGATAATTTACGAAAAGTGGCAAGCACAGTACTAATTATGTGTTCCATCCCAGCTCTTGGGAAGCAGAGGCAATCAGATCTTTGTGAGTTCAAGGCCAGTCTGATCTACAGAGCTAGTTCTTGGACAGCCAGGGCTACACAGAGAAACCCTGTGTCAAAAAAAAAAAAAAAAAAAAAAAAGTAAGGAAAGAAGACCAAACAGTACTGACTATATGTAAAGTAACCTATAAATATTACCTAACACAGTTCCCGTGGTAATAATTAAAGTTCAAAGACACTTTGAAACTTGAGCAAGAATTTTTGCCCTAAAAGCCTCTTTTCTACTTAATACATGAGACTGGGTACAGAATCAACCAACATAGGTATCTCATAGGATGGGTGTGGAACCCATCAGAAGAGAAGTGCAGAGTATTTGGATCTGAGACTAGTTATTTCTATGCTGTTTCAGATTCCCTTGTTCTTTTTGGTCCCCATCTGGAAGTGACTGTCATGGATAAGACCTAAGAAGCACTCCTTGTCACTTGCCTCCCTATCCTTAAGCCACAGAAGTTACAGGATCCTTCCCATTTATCCACCTTGGAAGTCAGTGCTTGGGCAGGAGAATCGTTTCTTCAATTCACAAGAGAACCCAAGTTCCCTTTCCCCGGTTTCCTCCTACCCTTCCTAAACTCTGACCTTGCCTCGCTCACGCACCTTGTACTCCTGCACCACTTCCTCCAACGGCACCACACTATGCTGTTTGTGGCTCCTGGATTCTCGGCACACTACACAGATGGCTTCTTCATCCACCTCACAGAACAATTTCAGGGCTTCTTGGTGTCTCGGACAGATGCCTTGTTCATTCACACGACTCCCTCGACCAGGGGTTGGATGCATCTGACGAATCACCTGGACCATGTTGGCCAACTGCAGGTTGGGGCGGAAGCTCCGCCGAGGAAAACTTTTTCGACACTGGGGACAAGTGAAGCATCTCCGTGGGGCTGGAGGTGGCGGCAGTTGGGTGATCGGGTCTAACTCCTCTTCCTCATCTTCCTCCAGCACTTCCTCCTCCTCGTCCTCATCTTCCCCCCTCAGGTCCTCCACATCTCCCAAGTAATAGTCCAGATCTTCCTCCTCCTCCTCCTCCTCCCACACATAGTCCATGTTGTCCCAGTTGGACCCGCCTATACCACTACTCCAAAATACACCCTCCTCTTCCTCCTCGGCCTCCTCCTCCATGTCACCCTCATAATCTTCATCCCGCATGGGGGTGTCCCAACCCCCGCCTGCTCCGACAGCCTCCACTTCTTCCTCCTCTCCGACCTCCTCCTCCTCCCGATCCAACTCATCCCGGTCCTCCTCATCCTCCCCGCCCCACAACTGGGTTACACACACTCGGCAGAAGTTGTGCCCGCAGCCGATGGACACGGGGTCCGTGAAGTAATCGAGGCAGATGGCGCACACCGCCTCCTCCTGAAGGGTCTGCACAGGGTTGGGCGTCATGGCAACGGCAGCCATCTTAGTGTCCAGTCAGCCAGTGTAGAAGTGCGGTGGGGGCCGAGGGGGGGCGGGGGGGGGTCTTCCTTTTCAGAAGCCCAGGAGACCCGTCCCCACCCCAAGCCCTGCTTCTCCACACCTTGCCTGTGGCGAGGCCAAAGGAAAGTCTTCCCAACCAGCCCACCCCTCCACTCACAGCCCCTTACCCCTAGAAGACAATCACGTCTCAGAGAGGAGAGGGGAGAGAGGTGGGCACCACGGACAAGTACCGCAGGTGGACCTGAGTGCAAATCTGCCCCAACGCTCCCCGGGCCTCCTCATAAGCCCCCGCCCCTCCTCACTTCCTGGCCCCGCCCGCCAGCTTCCGGCGCCCCTGCAGACACTTCCGGCGTCTCAACACGACCTAAACTCACGAGTTCCCTCCGCGGTTGTGCTACGCCCTCTTCTCCCACACCCCGCCCCGAACTCCAGGGCAACCGGAAACGAGGAGACGCTCTAGCCAGCACGCGGGAACAGGACGGAAGGGCTAGGATGGCGGAGGCCCGCATCTCTGTGATGACTGATCGCGGGGAACGCGTACAAAGCGGAAGAAGCTCCCATGCCCCGCCAGCGGGGACAGATGGCGGAGAGCAGCGAGGACATGGAGCAGCACTCTGCTCTCCGTGCTACAACCGCAGCGGCCTAACGCCATCCTACTGACCAGGCACGGACGACTGCAGAAGAGACTCCCAAATCCAGTGCCGGAAGCTGAGGGGCGGACCCGCTCAGCATCCTCAAATACTTCCGGCCCCTCCAGACCTAGAACTTGTTTAAGATTCTGTTGATCCTTCCAAGTGGTATCGTGGGCGGAGTCTAACGAAATAGATAAGGCTGAAGTTAAAGAGGCGCCACCCTCCAGCTGTACTGGGCATTTCCACGCCCATTTTAGAAACTTCAGTTTTGCCCCCACTTCCATAAAACCAGGACATGGAAGGGAGAGGCAGGAGGATTGCGGCAAATTACAGGCTTGTCTAACCTGGGCTACAAAGTGAGACCGTTAGTAACCACCAACCAACCAAAGCAAGCAAACAAAACCTATCAACCGACCACTGTCCCATCACTTATTATTAATATCTACATTTATAGTAAATGAAATACTTACTGTTCGACTATGTGAAAAATAATCTTCGAAATCTGTTATGTTTTAAAAGCTCAGATTGCCGAAATAGTCTGAAGTAACCATCTAGAAGGACAGGTGATATTAACTGTACTTAGTACTTTGTACGTCTACATATCTACTCATTTAAAGTAAATCATAGTTGTTGGCCTCACAGGCTTTTGTAAGGATATCATTCATGTAAAGCGATCAGGACGTTTCCTAGCACCTGGTAAAACTGTTAAGATTAGCTTAGCTACTCTATAATATATTCTCGTCTGTAGAGGAAGACAGTAACATTTCTCTAGGAAGGATGGCCGGGTAGGACTTCTGGGCATGTAGTCCTTTCTATATCCTTTGAGCTTTGAAACAAATCCAGATGTTCTCTTTTAAAAAAATACTTTCGCTGTGTTGTGGATTTATTCAAATTTTAATACTGTATATAGGCCTACACACATCTTTCATGTTTTGCAATCAGAAATGTTTTTGAGATTTTTTTTTTATTCGCTAAATTCAGTCTAAGAGGGAGGAGAGTCTCGAATTGAATTTTTTTGTGTGAAAAAAAAACTTGTCCTGGCTATATTAATAAAGATATCCCTGTAACTCTCCAAACCACTTCTGCTGTCCTTTTTGCTTGTTATGTTAGTTTGTTTTTGGTTAGAAATAATTGGTGCATTACATCCTCCGAGCAAAGTTTTAGTTGGGAACCGTTACACGGTGCAACTCCAACAGAACATACCCACATCACAGACCTTCCTAGAATAAATCTGGTCTTATGAAGCTGACGGAATTCTGTATCATCGTAGCTTTAGGAATTTGCCAGTGAAGGGCCAGTCAGGCTTGTTTCCGTAGTGTAGTGGTTATCACGTTCGCCTCACACGCGAAAGGTCCCCGGTTCGAAACCGGGCGGAAACAGTTTTCAGCCGCTTTTCTTTGATTCATAGAAAAATCCCTTTTGTGTTGGGGGGAAAAATGCTCATGGGAAAAACAGGAACTGAGTCTTAAAGTCAGTGTTCTAAGTAAACTCAGGTCATTCCTTTCTCCGAAATGGGTTTATAATTAAAATTGATAAAGCTCCAGGCCCTTAATCTCAAAATCATGGATTTCAGTGCTACATGGGGTAAATTTCCTTTAGAAAGGATAGTAATTCGAGGCACTTCAGTGACCAAAACAAGATGGTGCTCTGTTGTCTGCACTATTACGAAGATGGACGAAAACCACGAAATTGGAAAGCCCACAAATGAGTGAGAAGTGGATAAATTTGGAGATTTCCTGGAGTCCTGCCTACATCAGCCTAGTTCGTTCTCCGTGTATGAGGCTACGCCCAAGTGTCAGAAAGGACCAGCTGTGCTCTTAGGGACAGTGTGGCTACTGAAGATAAGCTAAGACCCCAGGATCAGGGAGGCCTATGTAAACTTCCAAACAATCAGCATTTCCAAGAAAGGTGTTTTATGTGATGAGAACCTTAACTTAGCTGATTTTCTCTCCTTTCTTTTTTGGTTAAGAGTCTGTCTGTTCTGAGATGTTATCCTGATCACTTTGCCACCACACATAAGAGAATATAAAAATGTCCTTTGTTTTGAAAAGCCCTAACAAGAACATCTTCAGTTCCAGGAAATTCTTCATTAATGTCAAATGAAATACACTAACTGTTTCTTAGTCTTGTACGTTACAACCCCGCTCTATTTATCGGCTGTCCTCGTCTTCTGTACAAATACCACAAGTCTAACAATGGCATTGAGTTAGTTTATTAAACTTACAAGACAAAGGACAGCATCACCTTCCATTTCAGAAGCATGTCAAAGGTGCAATTAGGAACCCGACCATGGGTGTATTACCTTATAGGATAATCACAGCAAGAATTAGTCAGAACTTGTAAAACAGGCAGAGTTGCTAGCAGGATCCTAGCCACATTCCTGGATAGTTACTGTCACAATGGTTTTACCTTGAAATGTACACATCAAAATAAGCTGCTTTGGGATTTGGGGGAAGCATTTGAGCCCCACTGCCTCAAAAACTGAAAATTTTCCAGCTAACCCTGGTAGCTCAGAGCTTTTTGGGAGACAGAGGCAAAAGATGGTAAATTTAGGGCCTGTCTGAACCATTTAGTGAGAGATGTCTTAAAGCTCAGTGGCATCATACTTGTCACTATCTAGTACTGCAAAAGAAAAGCACACACGTAGATGTATATTTGCATTATATGAGTATATATGTTTCAAATGTACGGCCAATGCCCTCCTGAAGGTTCAGCATCATGAAAATGGACTCATTAACACTTCCATCATTAAGGGGGGGGGGCTCATGAACCACAGCCCTCCCTCTTATTTAGAGAAGGGCTAAGATAGCACAACCTGAGGATATATAGGCAGTTGACAATTTCTGGGAAAGGGATTTTGGAGACCTTGTCCATCCTTGAGGATACATACGGCAGCAGTTAATGGTTTCCAGGAAAGACATTTTCTTCAATAGGGTAGCCACTGGTGAGCTGTCAATGATCCTATTAATTCCTCCCATGCTCCTGTAGGCAACCCTAATAAAACTCATTGGTTCAGCAAGCTAGACAAGGGTGAAATCTTTTCTTCATTTTTGCCACTGATGCTTTATCTGGGGCAAACAGATGTTTGTTCATCTCCCCAGGAAAAGTTCACACAATAATCATTTTTCTAAATAGCTGAAGTTCCTCTTTAGTCCCTGTGTGGTTACGTTGTCATTTCTAATGGGGCTGGGCATGTTCATTATTATTTGTACTTGACTTTGGCTTCCCAAGCATCCTGGTTGGCATTTGGGAACGGTATGCTTTAAAGCATAACGCACTGTAATGCTCCGTAAAGGAGAATCATTCCTTTCCCTTTCTATTTCCATCCACCCAATGGCAATCACCCATCTCATTTGTTTCTGGTATATTCTTCAGACATTTCTTTTCTAACAATGTGCATATTTTTTTCACCAACACCCCTTTCTTGTAGAAAGGACAGCGCACTTTAGATACTTCACATTCTTTAGTTTAAGAACACACAAGTGCCTTATTTTGTTTTCTGTTCTGAAACACAAAGTAACTAGCTCAGGCTGTGCTCAGATTTGCTGTGTTGCTGAAGATGCTTTGATCACCCCCCCCCCCCTACATCCTAAGCACCAGGATTATAGGTGTGCATTATCAGGCCCAGCTACAAATGCCTTTTTATTCAAAACTAAACTAAACTAAATTACCTTCAGGCATGGACAACAGCAGAGCTAATCCATTGTATATCGGAAAGTGGAAACTAATAATGATTATTATGATTTGTTTTAAAGCATCAGCCAGCCATTCACCTGACCTCTCTAAAGTTACTGATGAGGGACCCGACTTACAGCTTCCCAGACAATTCACTAGAAATGGTAAGTGCTATTCTAGGAGGCAGAGTGAGGTCGCCTTGGAGATTTTTAACTTCTTGCGCAAACGCTTGCTTGGTCTTTTGCAGATTTTTTGAGTCATTTCCAACCATCATTACTAGCATTGGAAAACTTTCCTAAATTATGCCTCGAACTTCAGAGGCGGGTGGTTCAAGGCCAACCTGGTCTACCAATCCGAGCTCCCAGACTGTTACTCCTGTTTCCAAAAACCCTGTTTCCAAAAACAGCAAAAGGCTCCTCCGTTAAAGAGACGTGGAAGTGACGTGGACAAGTTTCTCCCCTCTTCCTACAAACATAATACCCTCTAGAGACTGAAAATGGGGCAGGGGCAGGGGCACAAGATACGGAGCTCAGCCTTGAATGGGCTGAGAGACTGTGAGAGAGAGATTTTAAAGGACCTGTTCCAAGACACAAGTGAGTCTTGGTCTTGGAGACTGGCCTTGGTCATTGCTATTGTCTCAGAGTGAGAGAGTGGATCACATTGTTGAGAGAGAGAGAGAGAGAGAGAGAGAGAGAGAGAGAGAGAGAGAGAGAGGAGAGAGGAGAGAGGAGAGAGAGAGAGAGAGAGAGAGAGAGAGAGAGAGAGAGAGAGAGAGAGCAAAGCAAAAGCTGACACAAAGCTCCCACTGACTGGGGGGCCCGGGGGTAGGGGGAGATCCAGAGGGAGAGAATTAAACTGGGAGAGTTAAACCCTGCATTTTATCTGGTAAGAGGAGGCAAAACGGCCCTGGATGGTCCCCCGGAGGCCTTTGTTCGCCTCAACCAAAGACTCAGACTCATGGTCTGGTGAGGAGGGGATTCTGAGTCACAGGCTCATCAGGAGTTTCTGCGTTACAAATCCTGCCTTTTCAGATATTCGGGAGTTTGGATGACAGGAAATCATTGTGAAATATTAAACAATATATACTATTGTCGTAATTTTTATTTGTAATATATTATATAGTGTATTAATACTTCTTGGAAGGTATTTTAATATTTATGGATATAAATTTAACTTTAGTGTAATTTTTGAAGTTAGGATTGTCTTATGACGGGGTTGCTGATCCGGTCTCCAAGAAGTAAACACTATACTACTCTCAAATTTGCACAAGGTAGATCCATATTTAACATTTAATATATGCTAAACTCTATCTCAAAACTATATAGGTTTGATTAGATTTATTTTTATTTTGAACGTCTCTCAATGAAGTTTTAAATTTTAATAACAATTTCAGCTTTGTATAAGATTAGTTTAGAAGGTGATGCTCACTAATTTCATTTTGTCTTTATTTTAATAATATTCATACAATTACTTTTGAAAGCATACATGAAAAGAATTTCTCTTTTGACATAAGGGTCCACCTCCCCATCATCTCTATTGATTGTTACTAACAATAGAGCCCAGATTAAAGAAGTCACATTTAACTTTGGTGTCAGACACACTCTCTCTCTCTCTCCTCCTGGGATCCCAAGACTGGTATTTCACACATCGGTGAACAAGGTCTGGGAATCCAGGAAACAGCACTAGGAAAAGTAGGAGCAAGATGTGTCCTAATTCCTCTTTTTAGAAGTAGTAGAAGAAGTCCCCAGCGTGAGTTTCCGTAGTGTAGTGGTTATCACGTTCGCCTAACACGCGAAAGGTCCCCGGTTCGAAACCGGGCGGAAACAACTTTGTTTTCCTTTAAAAAATTTTTTTGACTGATGAATACTCTTTAGCTCCATGTATTTTTTCGTAGGAGTGGGAGTGTGTATTTTTGTGTGTGTGTGTCTGTCTGTCTGTCTGTATCTATATTCCTTTTCCCAATCCGTTATTATCAGTTTACTTAATCAATACTAAATCCCAGGCTAGGTCTCAAGATGCAAAAAGGTAGGCCTTTATCCTTAGAATTGTTTCAAAGAACTTGAAGTCCCAGCAGACCCAGCAGGTCGGGAATGCAGTGCATTCACAAAGTAAGCCACTACAAGAGCGATGTTTTAAAGATACGTGTTGGAGGTCAAGACTGCGGAAGATGTTCACAGGAAAGGTAGCCGCAGTGTTAACCACACTTACTATGAATCGCACTTCCCCTGGAGGAATTTCTCCATCCAACAAGCAGGACTCAGTGTCCTCCCGGTTTACCAGTTAGAGATGATGACTGTGAGCTGCTGGGATATTGGAATGTACTGCTGAGACCCAAACTCAGGCTGCTTGTTCTGTTTTTGTTTCCAAAACAGGGTCTCACTGTGAGGATCAGGCTTGACTCAAACTCGCAGAAACTCTCAAGTGCTGGTTTAAAAGATGTGCAGCCACTGCAGAAAACCACTGGGTTATCTTTTCTGCCCCTCCACTAAAGCTCTTAAATAAAAAAAAATCCAAGTGTGTGATAGTCTGCTGTAAAGAAACCATTGTTCAACAATTCACTCACATATTTTCTTTGCTAACAGTCTTTTCATTACAATTAGTGCTCCCGCTACTACGCTTCCAGTGATTGTCATTTTTATGCCTTTGTACATACGTATCCGTGGGATTAATTCCTAGAACTGAGATTTGCTGAGTTGAAGTTTACATGTAATTGTAATTTTATAGAAAATCTCCCATTTTTAGGTTGACGATCTTTCCCAGTCTATCCCAAGACAGAAAGTGGAAGGAATTCACATATCCAAAAATAGATGATGAATAAAGAAATCATGGTATGTATATGTAATGGGATACTATTCGATACATACTACAACACAAATGAACCTAGGAGATGTTCTTATCTGTGCAATAAGACAGTCAAAAGACATAAATGTGTTTATGTAGTACTTGCCTATAACCTCAGCACTGACGCAGTAGAATCAGAAGTTCAAAGTCACCCTTGATTACAGAATGAGCCCAGGCTACCTCTCCTACACACACACACACACACACACACACACACACACACACACACACACACACACACACACACACACACACACACATACACACACGATTAATTGAAGTTGATAGCTCTAGAAAAAAAAATAGAAAATAATAGAATTCACAAAGAAAGTGGAATGGCGGTGTTGGCAGAGGCCGAGTAAAGACCATAGTGGGGAGTTAGTGATTAGTTAATAGTTTGTCAGGACAAATAAAAAAGGTCCACAAGGCCAAGTGTGGTGGCACACACTGGCAGGCCTATCTCCAAATTCATAGACCAGCCTGGTCTACAGAGCAAGTTCCAGGACAGCTAGGGCTACACAGAGAAACCCTTTCTCAAAAATCCAAACAAACAAACAAATGAACAAATCCGTAGGCAGGCAGGCAGGCAGGCAGGCAGGCAGGCAGGCAGGCAGACATATGGACAGACAGACAGGCAGACATGTGGACAGACAGATGGTCTACTTGTCTAGAAATGAACGATAATGAAAGTGAGCAATGTGAACGGAGTTAATGCTATGGAATTATACAGTTAACATGCTTAACATAAGAACTGGAGATGTATCTCAGTGGTAGAATTCTTGCACACTGCATACAAGGCCCAGGGTTTGATTTTAAAAAGAAAATACTTGTTAAAATGGTAGGTATTTGGCCACAACAAAACTGAGGGCCAGAGAATTTACAAACATATAGATGAAACGGCAACAGAACAGTTTGACACTATTTTGTAATTTAAGTTTTATGAGTGTCATTTGTTTTTTAAGAAGGCCTCCAACAAGGTAAGAATTTTGTTTTCTCAAGCTCTATTAAAATTACTACCTCACGCCCAACGTGGGGCTCGAACCCACGACCCTGAGATTAAGAGTCTCATGCTCTACCGACTGAGCTAGCCGGGCGTTCTGCCGAAATACCTTGTTTTTCTTCATGACTATGGAGAAAAGTCAGAGTTCTGGGGTTGAATTCAAATTTGACAGAACTACAAAGACTCAGAAATTTTTAAATTCAGCCGTGGTGCGTGACTATTCTCCCTCTCTTCTTCCGTTTTCTACCAAGAGCAAGGATTTGGGGCTGGGGAGCTGGGGAGGGAGTACTTCCGTGGTATGTAAACAGTCCTAAACTGGGAGAAGTGAACGAAGTGAAGCCCAACCCCGCTAAAGACTTCTAACCCGAGCCTTCACTATCTGGGGTTTCCGCAGCTGTTGGTTGAGCACTGGATTTAGCACGAGAAAAGTAAAAGTTTAAAAAAAAAAATAAAAGAAAAGATTGAACCTGGAGATGCCGGGGATCGAACCCGGGGCCTCATACATGCAAAGCATGCGCTCTACCACTGAGCTACATCCCCACCTCTTTTGGAAGCGTTCTCAGAGATCCCCTAGTGATTGCGGAGTGTAAAGCTCTTAACCGTGAGTACAGTTTACGATTGCAAAAACCGAAGGAAGCCGCCCGGAAAGAGTGCTGTTCCAGACTCTTCCTCCCACCCTCACTAAAGAAGCTGTATCCCGAAAGATTCCCGAGGGCAGACTGATCCGGGACCAAAAACTAGGAAAAGGGGAGAAAAGCATCAGGCATTATGACAAAAAAGAACCACCACGACCCGAAAAGATTCGTTTGGTTTGTGTTTTAAATGCAAGATAAAGTAGTAAAACATAAAACGTTTAAAGAAAATAATGACGTTAATTACTCTAGATAGGGAAAGTATATAGGAAATAGGCGGGTTTTCAAATGCTTGAATTTGGGTTTTTGGAGGATTTTTTCCCCCTTAATTTTATGATTAAATTTGTATGTGATGGCCTGTTGGCTTCGTGGATAAGGTAACATCTGAAAGGAGACCTGGAGGAGGTGAGGAGTACGCTGTACAGATTTCTGCAAGAAGACAGATCAGCAGTGCGAGCTTAGGAGCTGGACTGCTGGGATTCGAAGGCGGTGCAGTTATTTGTGTGTCTGGGTAACATTTGCAAATCAAACACAAACAAATCAAACCTCTTCAGCGTGGCGTCTCCATGAGTCAGTTGCCCTGTCATCCACTGAAGAAGTCTTTTGCCACATTTGATTGCATGCTGTATATGGGGGAGGGATTTGACGAGCAAAAGCGATCAAGGAAACAACAAGAATCTGCGGAAGTATTAGTGAGCCACTTGGGGGTTATAGACTACAGAAATAACTTTAAAAAAAAATTGAATCTGGGTCCCATAAAACCCAAGCTGGCCTTCAAGTGACCAAGTAACCAGAGATGATCTAGAATCCCTGATCCTCTGCCCTTTAATGCTGTGATTACTACAGGTCTTTGCCACCAGGCCCAGCAAATAACACATCATTGAAGGGCTTTAAGACCTTTACTCTGACTTCTTGGTAGGTGTGCTGGCCCTGCTCACAATCGGCAGTTCTGTGCCTGAAGGTGGTGGGATTCCTTAGTCCTGGGACACACTTGTTTTTTCAACTGACTTAAAATTCCTTATCTTAAAAATAGCTGTATTGAATTTGCAGGAAAATGAAAGTGTTCTATCTGGAGGAGGAGAATCAAGCAAAAGCCAAGGCGGGAGTCTTTCTGACGTGTAGGAATATCAAGGGCTGCACTGTGGTCAAGGAGATGAGGTATAGGAGCTGGGCACAAAGAGAAGGTGGAGTCTTCAAGTTATTGTGAGGACTTTGATTTTTACTGAGAGCAGCTACTGGTGGGGTTTGCGCAGAGGGCTCTGATGTATGCTGTGGAGACATCAGTTCTAAAGCGTTCTCTAAAGTCAAAAAAGTGGTAAGTGCTGTGGAGTATTTACCAAAGATGCTTGTTCAGACATGGGTTTAAGCTAACCAAAAGTCTTTATTAACTGGCCAGCAACTTACATTGGGGTTCAGAATTACCTTTCTTAGGGTGAGCTTTTAAAAACAAAAACCGTACTCTGGGTTGACATACTTCACCTAATAAGAACAGTTGGCCAGAAGCAGAACTACAGAAGTTAAAAAGCAAGGGTAGTACATTCTGAAACTTTCTGAGAACTATATGGACTTTGATGAGTTCAGTCTTCGTTTTAGTTTTAGAAGGTCTTGCTGTCTACATGCTGAATTTTTACTGCCTAAATGTCACTTCCACCATGGAGTCAGTTGTGCTAAGTGTTGGAGATTACTCCACCCAGCAACCGGGGATTTAAAACTTATCATTATGGTCTGAGGCCCTGTTATAAACGAGATCACAGAGTGTTGAGACTAGGGAGTGAGGCCTAGGGACTGCGCCAGGGCAGGGAGTGGAGTGGGAAATTATAGAAACGAAGAAGAAAGTACGAGGCCATAGACGGGGAGAGAAGGGGACTGTGGTGTTCTGAGTGTGGAGGAGAAAAATGCTATTAGAAAAGACACATCAGAGAGCAGGAGAGGTAAGGTCTGCGCCTTGGCTTAGAATTGCATGAGTAGATGGCGGCATCGCCAAGAAAGGTTTTGTGAGGGGTAGAGGAGGAAGCCTGACATCGTCTAGTGCCCTCTAGAGCGAAATAAAAGTTAAGGAAGAGATTCCAGAAAGAGTTCGTGGAACCCGGTTGTACAGCAGGGGAGACAGAAAGGTGTTTGTGTTTATTTAATACTGAATGAAATGAGAAAATGTATTACTTGTTCAAAATTAAAGGGAGAGAATTGTAAGAGATGCAGTTAGAAAATTGGACAAAAGGCCACGCTTGGGGTGAGGAGGTACAGCCAAATTCCAGACCCTAAGTTTAGCTCAGTGCAGTGCCAGGGTGAGTCGGTATGCAGGGAACCAGACACCTTGCCCCGGGAGCCAGGCCTTTGCCCCTGCACTGCAGGGTCAGCCTAGGTCGAGAACTGGGAGTGGAGCCCAGATGGGCTTTGGGCGTTCATATGTCCAGGAGTTTTCTACTGTTGACTGGATCATACTGGGGCAACCTAGAGAAGCTAAGGAAGGGGGGGGGGTCCATAGACAGGAGGTCGCTGGCTGGGATGGGGGCAATGGCAGCCCAGAGGAAGGGCACCGCCTGCCACCACTCCCAGCTGGGTGCACTCTCAGCTCCTGTCTCAGCTTGCCCGGTGCCGGCCCCGCCCTTTCTCACCCCGTGGGTACTCGGGAGCCCAGCCCAGCTTGAAGCCTACTGTACAGTCCAGGGGCCCCCAGAGAAGAGGACTTAGATGTACCAAGGACACGGATGGCGACAGTAGGACCGCGGACCGGGCCGAATGCAGGGGCCGAGGCGTTGGCTCTGGCCGCAGAGCTCCAAGGAGAGGCGACGTGCTCTATCTGCCTAGAGTTTTTCCGGGAACCGGTGTCTGTCGAGTGTGGCCACAGCTTCTGTCGCTCCTGCATCACGCGCTGCTGGGAGCGTCCCGGAGCGGGGACCGGCACGGCGACCCGCACGCTGCCCTGCCCACTGCCTTGCCCTCAGTGCCGCGAGCCCGCGCGACCCAGCCAGCTGAGGCCCAACCGACAGCTGGCTGCCGTGGCCTCCCTCCTTCGGCGCTTTAGCCTGCCCCCAGCTGTCGCCGGGGAGCGCGGGACCCCTACGGTGGCGACCCGGGCCGCGACTGCACGGTGTTCGCAACACGGAGAGCAGCTTAAGCTCTATTGCCAAGACGACGAGCGCGCCATTTGCGTGGTGTGCGACCGCGCCCGCGAGCATCGTGCGCACGCCGTGCTGCCACTAGAGGAGGCGGTGCAGGAGGCCAAGGTGGGTGCAGGATCTCCTGGACCCCTGGCTCTTCTCCAGCCCTCCCAGCTCTCCTGGCAGACGGCAGGCAGGATGGCCTGCAGCGCAGCTCACATCTTTCTCTCATCCTAAAGTGCAGTTTTCCAGGACATCTCTCGTCTCTTCTGGTCCCTCAGAGCCTGGAGCCGACCCCAGGGACTTGAAAATTTTCTTATCTATTACCAACCGTTGAAATTCTGCCCAGGGGAAAGTCTCTGCACATATTCTCTGCCTTCACTCACTCCTTTCCTAGGGGCATGGCACTACTCAAAGTACCCAGTTCATGGAGGACCACTACGGGGTTTCCTAGTTTATGTGGCCCGCTTCAAGATGTCTGGGCTGGGCACCTCCCCTTTGTCCCTTGCTAGGCAACTGCACAAGCGGTGTGTGCAGCTCCTAGTCTTTGCTGCCCTGTCCCTCTCCAGCTCTCCTACATGTATGCCTTCCGTTCTTCGAGAGGAGAGCAAGAGATAAGGTGGACTGAACCAATGTGGGAGTCTTGAGTTTCAGCGCAGAGCTTGTGGCTGATGCCCTTGGGGAAGTGAGAGTCCTGGGCCTTTGGAGGGGGTGTTCCTGCGTTTGCTCCGCACAGATAGTCTGCATAGGCTATGTTCACCCACAGCCTTGGCTTTCTCCCAGAACCTTGGCTTTCTCCCAGATGACCGTAGGATGGCACAAGAGAGGGTTCCCAGAATTCTCTTCCCAGTGTCTTCCTTCATTCCACAGGAGTTGCTGGATTCCAGGCTGAAGGTCTTGAAGAAAGAACTGGAAGAGTGTGAAATGTTCCGGTCTACGGAGGAGAGGGAGAGCAAGGAGCTTCTGGTGAATCCAAATGTGGGAGGCATACAGCTGTGGATGCCCAGGGCACTGTGTGTGTGTGTGTGTGTGTGTGTGTGTGTGTGTGTGTGTGTGTGTGTGTGCTGAAACAGTAGGGTGGATTTCAGAAAGATAATAAGGTATACATCATGAAGGTTGACCACATAATTTGTAATACAAACCAGAGCTTGTAAAAGAGACCATTCAAATAATTTTTAGGATGAACAGTCATTCATAATCAGCCAATTAAGACCTGTAGCAGCATCTTGTAGCTAAATGCATTAATAGTTCTTCACAGAGACATGAATACAGCAAGAAACTACATGTCAGCCTGAGGCATATTCTGCCGTGGAAAGAACTGTGGGAAAATGTTGTTTTCAAAGCTTCAATTTAAGAATTAGAGCTTAAGGGAGAAGCTGGTGAGAAAGCATCAGAGCTGGATGCTTTCTGCTATGGCCAGGACAGGAGGCTTGAGGATTCTGGTTCTATGTGGCCTCTAGCGTCCAGCACCTCCAACTAGAAAGGAAAGTGAAATGGGCCTAATTTTGGTTACCATGACCACGAACGACAAACAGGAGTCACAAATCCAGCCCTAGCTCAATAAATAGTGCTGAAGGAGTGGAAGGGACTAGTAGAGGCTTTTATTTAGGGTGAAGTATTTGTTTATGGAGCTGGGAGTTGAGGGAGAGGCATGGAGGACCAGTTATTCTTTTTTTAAAAGTATCTATTTATTTATATTTATATTGTGGGATGCATGTTCCACTGTCTGCATTCGAGTTTGGAGGGCAACTTTGTGTCAGTTCCTGCCCTTCACCTTGAAGTAAATTCCAGGGATTGAACACATTTCCAGGCTTAGGACCCAAGTGTCTTAACTGCTGAGATATCTTACTAGCCAATGGAAAGGGAAAGACAGTTCGGGTACTCAGGTTTCTCTCTGATCCCTTCTTTACTGTTGCTTTGTTTTGTTTTGATTAAGACTGGGACTCTCTATACAGCCCTGGCTGTCCTGGAACTTGCTATGCAGACCAGGCTGGCCTAAAACCTACAGAGACCCACCAATTTCTCCCTCCCTGGAGCTAGGACTGAAGTTAGACGCTTGGCCCTCCCTCTCCCTACTCTTAACTGTTTTTACACCTTCACCCATTGTTGCACGAATCCTAATTGATCTTAATAAAAACCCAGATATTGGAGCAAACACTAAAAGATCAGAGAGACAGAGGAACAAATCACAGCCAGCTCTCTCTCGCCTCTCTGGATTCTCAGGCTGAAAGGGGTAGATCCTGTCTCCAGGAATCCTCAGACAGAACAGGGGAAGTGAACAGAAGCACAGGCTGAAACGGAAGGGAAGCACAAGAGCTGAACTCCTGTCTCCTCCTGCCTCATTTTCCTTTCTCTGCCCGGCCATATTACTTCCTGTTTCAACCTTCCTAGTGCTGGGATTAAAGGTTTGTGATCCCTATTGTTGAAATTAAAGGTGTGTGTCACCACTGCACAGATCTGCTTGGCCTTGAACTCACAGAGATCCAGACAGATCTCTCCCTCTGCCCCTAGGTGCTAGGATTGAAGAAGGCATGTGCCTCAAAGTGCCTGACCTATGGCTAACTCTGTGGCTGGCTCTGCCCTCAGGCAATCTTCGTCTGGTAGACATTTATCACCACAATCCATCAGACCTCTCAGATGTTCTCTTTTGTTCATTCACTTCCTTTTCCAAAGCAAGTTCACCCATCCAGTCCTTTATTCCACCCCTGTTGGAGGAAGGAGCAAGAGCATAGCTCTTCAGCATTATGATAAGAGCACATTCTCAATGACAACTTCTCAGTCTCTGACCCACCTCCCCATTCCTAGCCCTTTCCCAAACCCTCCCCACTACCTATCCAAATCAGGGCCTTTCACAGCCAAGCAAGTGCTCCACCACTGAGCCACATGCCCCTATTTACCACACAGCAGCAGGCAAGCCTGCCTCTCTTGTCCTACCACTAAACAGGGATTTTACAATTATACATATCATGTGGGCTGGAAGTAGGGGACAAGAAGGGGACTGAAAAATGCCCTTACCCCAGGGGTTATCTGGAGGTTGTCAGCACTGGGAGTGTCACTGGCACTTACTGGCAGGGATTTTAGATATAAAAATTCCATAATACAGGGGAAGCCCGTACAGCCAGAAATCATCCAGCCTCAAATGTCAACAACAGAAGATTGGAACACCTCTGTTTACAGTTTTCTTGGTCTGTTAGTCTGCTGTCTGCTGTTGTGGCACGATATCATTGACCGTGTGCTTTTTAAAGAATGGAGTATAGCTGAGTGTGATGCTCATACCTTTAATTCTAGCAGTTGGCAGAAACAGAAGGAGTTTGAATTCCAGGACAGCCAGGGCTACAGAAAGGTCTAGAAGACGGAGCCAGGAACTGCTTCCTGGAAGGTGGTGAGGCAAAAGAAACATGTTCTCCATTTCTTCTCTTTTCCCCTACCTTCCCTGTGCAGTTTTGTTTCGCTTTACTTGTTGATCTGAGACAGGGCTTCTCTGTGTGGTTCTGGCTGTCTCCGAACTCTCTCTGTAGACTAGGCTGGTCTTGAACTCAGTGATCTACCTACTTCTGACTCCCAAAGGCAGGGGGTTTAAAGGCATGCACCACCACTGCCTGATTCCCCTTCCAATTTTTAAACATGATGTCTCCTGTAGCCCAGGTTGGCCTGGAACTTGTTATATAGTCCAGGTTAGCCTTGTACTTGTAGAGCTTCGTTTTCCTACTTCATGCTCGGTTACAGACATTCACCACCAACACAGACATTGAGAGCTTTTTTGATAAACATTTTTCCTTGCTTGTTCCCGTGGGAGGCAATGTCATATAGTTAACAAAAGTCTGGCTACACTGCCTTAGAATCTTAGCTTAAGGATTTCTAAGATGGGGCTCTTCACCCCATAATGAGGTAAAAAGTGTACTGACCTCATTGGGTCAGGACAAATGAATTAAAGCGCTTCTAGCTAATGCTACTGTTCAATATGTGATGGGAATGAGGCAGGTGTACTGTGGGAGCTCAGGGCTCCTGACTTCACTCTTCTACAGTCTTCCTCTGTAATTGCCTTGGAGAGGGCTTTTCATAATTAAGCTTGCCCTGTGAGGACACGATGCTTACTTGTTGATAGCCTTGCTTACTCTATTGGGATTTTGTTACACAAGTAAGTGTGAAAAAAAAATAAATCAGGGTGTTCATCTAAAACATGAAAAATCCGGAATCTGAAAATGGAAAGAACAGAGTGGTAAACTTAACAGATCGCGCACTCTGTGCCGAGTGGGTGTGCTGTTACCTCTGCTAACAGCTTCCTTCCTCTCTCCTCTACCTCCAGAGTTCTGCCTTTCACCTTCCATTTGTATCAGAATTGAGGCCAAAATAGAGCTCTAAAATATAGGTTGATGGGACACACCGTTAATCCCAGCACTTGAGAAGCAGAGGCAGGTAGATCTTTTTTTATGGAGTGACTTCCAGGACAGCCAGTGTAGTATGAGGTTTCTGTTCTGTACTTTCAGGCCTAACCTCAAGGTTTAGGCCTGCAGACCCGCAGACCCACAGACCCGCAGACCCACAGTCCCACAGAGACACACAGATTCTTTCAATAGTTTTTGGTTGATCAGCCTAAGGCTCAGGCATATTACTTGCTAGCTCTCTACCCTTCATCTAACCCAGGCCTCTTGTTCAGCCATGAGGCTGGGTACCTTTTCTTAGAGCAGCATGGCTGTCCTCTGCTTCCTCCAGCTTCTCTCTGGCATTCTGCTCTGTGCTTCCTGTTCTCAGAGTTTTTTAGTCTGGTAGCCCCACCTACACTTCCTGCCTGCCTTTGGCCAATCAGTGTTTTTTATTAAACCAGTGGGTGGGACAATTATTCACCATGAAACAACACAATCTCCTACAAACCAGGGTTTCTACACCTCCAAAACAAGACAAAACAAAACAATTCAACACAGCAGGCAGAGGCAGAGGCAGAGGCAGAGGCAGACAGATATCCGTGAGTTCAAAGCCAGTCTGGTCTACATAGAATGCTCCAGGCAAGCCAGGACTACATGGTGAGACCCTGTCTCTAAAATACAGAGTGAAAGGTAATTAAATAAATACATAGAGGAAGAAGCTGCAGCCTTTGGTTTAATCTTCATGAAGCAGCCGTGGGGAGTTTGAAAATGCCCTAAGGTGGGTGTGGATGGAGCCCATGTCCTAAGAGAGACCAGAGGGCATCTGTGTCAGGGGACAGAGGAGCATGTATTGAGACTCTGGTTTGTCCAGAGCGAGGCTACTTTAATTAGGGGTGTGCACGGTATGCACGTTTCTCCAGTGAGGGGAAGCAGCCCTGCCTTGGAGGATGCCTCCTCAAAGCTCCTGTCTTAATTAATGTTCCGCCCAAGCCCCTTCACCTCTAAGTCTCCTGCAACTTCTCTTCCTGAGACAGAAGCAGATGGCTGCAGAGAAAGAGAAGGTGGGAGCAGAGTTCCAGGCACTGCGGGCCTTCCTGGTGGAGCAGGAGGGTCGGCTTCTGGGCCGACTGGAGGTGCTGTCCAGGGAAGTGACCCAGAAGCAGAATGAGAACCTGGCCCAGCTTGAGGGGGAGATCACTCAGCTGTCCAAACTGAGCAGCCAGATCCAGGAAACAGCTCAGAAGCCTGACCTAGACTTCCTCCAGGTGAGGCTGACTCTGTCATAGCCTTGAGGCATTTGCCCCCTAGGTATTAAAAAAGCCTGCTTGAAAACCATCACCCCAGGAGGGAGGGGTTGGAGAAAAGGACACTGAATCTCCTGCGATTGGGGGCTAGAAGAGATGTGGTAACACTTTCATGGTTATCAGTCACAATAATTTTATCATTTATTTTACATTTACGTTTATTCTTGTATACACACACACTTGAGACAAGTCTTAGAAAACAATCCTTATCTTTGCTACTTGTAATTTACTCTAATGTGCTCTATGCTATTCAATTTCATTAAATAAATAAACAAACATAAATAAATGAATGAATAAATGAATAAATAAATAAATAAAAAGGAGTTGGAGCTGGAGAGATGGCTCAGCGGTTAACAGCACTGGCCAGTACTCAAACTGGCCCAGTATCCAAATGGTGGGTCATCACCTGTAACTCTAGTATTAGGAGATCTGGTGCCTTTTTCTGGCCTCTGGGCACAGACATACATGCAGACAAAACATTCACATACATAAACATTGTTTAAAAAATAAGTAATTAAAACATAGTCACCAGGCTAAGCATAATAGCACACAGCTTTAAGTGCAGCACTTAAGAGGCGGAGGTAGGCAAGATCTCTGTGAGTTTGAGGCCAGCCTGGTCTACACTGGGAAATCCTGTCTCAGTTTGGGTGGGGGACAGACAGATACAAAAAGAAACAAACAAGCCACGGTGGCCTGTCTGTGGTAGTAACCATGGTAAACACTGAGTCTTGTCAGATGACCCAGGGAGGATTTTACAATAAAAGCTTGGCATATCTGTGACCAGGGTTCAAGGGT